>OMNN01054828.1:0-10908 GCA_900302755.1 Chromis chromis
TATAATAATAATAAATAGAGAAAATCTTTAAAATTATATACTTCAAATAGCCTCCTTTTATGAGCTCATATGTGCTCATTCATCCACAATCACTTACACAACATTAAACCAATAACATGTGTGACAGGTCTATCTTGAAGCTTCATCTGGCAGTCCAAGAAAAAGTAATCAAAACACAAATTAATGTGATGGAAAAGTCTGTCATCCAAGACAGACAGACTGCAAAAGGCACAATCTTGTCCCACTGCTCTACAAGTAGGTTTTCCTCATTCTTTGCTTTGTAGGTTGCCGCACAAGACTTAGATGCACTCTGGACCCTTTTATCGCTGCAATTACAACTTTGACAAATGATCTTTGGTCCAGTGTCACAATACAAAGCACTTTACGCTCCTTTTTTTTTTTTTTTTTTATAACTCCCTAAAGTCTTTCCTCCCAGAATAACTGGGTTATTTGAGATTTGTTGGCCTTGGCAGAGCCTGTCTTATTTATGAGAATACAGAGCCTATGAAAAGTATTCATTCCCCTTGCAATAAAATACCCCACTACAGCAACTTCAGATGAGGACTATGAGTGAATTTCTTTAACTAATTTTACCCCATTGTTCTCTGTCAGCTCTGTCAGGTTGCTCAGGGATTTTGACACTTTTTCATGTCCAGCCACAAATTCTCAAATGGACTGAGGTCTGGGCTTTAGCGTGGACACTCCAGAACATTCCCATTGTTGTCTTTAAAGTATTTGTGTGTAGCTTTGACGGCATGCTTCAAGTTATTGTCTTAGTGGAAAACACATCTTCCAAGTTGCAGTTCTCTTGCAGACTGCATCAGGTTGTCCTCCAGGATTTCCCTATACTTTGCTCCATTCACTTTACCATCTACCTGTACAAGCCCTGCAGGGCTTACTACTGAAAAGCATCCCCACATCATGATGCTGCCACCACCATGCTTCACAGTTGGGATGGTGTATTTGTAATAATGTGCAGTGTTTGGTGTCTGCTGAACATAGCGTCTTGTCTCGTGGCCAAAAGCTCAATTTTAGTCTCATCAGACCAAACATTCTTCTACAAGTTGACCGTAGAGTCTCCCATATGCCTTCTGGAGAACTCTAGTCAATAATTATTTTGAGCGTTTTTCCAACAGTGGTTCTCTCATTGCTACTTTGCCATGAAACTCTGACTGGTGAACAACAGGCAACTCCTTCAGAGGAGTCAGGTGTCTTGGTGGCCTCTTTCACTAGTCTCTAATTCTTTGCATGGTCACTCAGTTTTTGAGGACGGACAACTCTTGACAAATTTACTTGTGCCCAGTTCCCTCAATTTCTTAATGTTGGATTTAACTGTATGTATGGATATTCAGTGACTTGGACATTTTCTTGACTTATCCCTTGACTTCGGCTATCAATAATATTTTTGTGAAGTTGCTTGTAGTGTTCTTTTGTCTTCATGGTGTAGTTATAACCAGGAGTACTGATTCACCAGTGACTGGACCTTCCATATACAGGTGGCTTTATACCAGAATCCCTTGAGACATATTTACTGCACTCAGATGATCTACAGAAAAGGATCTGAATACTGAAAATTACTCCACCCGTGTTGCAAAACACAATCAGAGAGCTGGACAGTGACCTAATTCATGCAAACCTTTGTGTTAAATATAATCAAACCCTGTTTAACTGTGATACTTCAGCAAACAGGAGTTACCAGTTTTCCAAAAAGTCAATGATGCACAAGAGCCTTCATGTGTACATGTGGGTGAGTAGGAGTGGGTGTATGTTATAGACATAGATGTCTTTGTACTACATTCACTTGAGAAACATTCACTGCACTCAAATGATCTGTGTTGAATTAGGTCACTTTAGAGGATGTGATTACTAATGCACTCACTTATTCTATTTGCTATATTTTTCATTAATTTACATTACTTTGTAAAAAAAAATGATTAATTTTTTGTAAATTCTTGTCAAAAAATTATTTTTTTTAATTGACCGTGATTCAATACTGAGAAACAGCGGAAAACTTCCAAGGGGGGTGAATACTTTTTATAAATACTGTAGTTCAGTTTTGGGAAAAATAAAATGTGTGCTTTCTGGCAATAAAATGTCCAGTAAATAAAGTTGGGCCCAGCAGCTACTTAGTTTAGGTTGGCACAAAGAATGGACACAGGGGAAACAGTTAACCTTGATCAGTAACAAAATCCTCCAGCCAGCAGCTCTGAAGCACACAGAGTATATTAGCATGTTACATCTAATCTGTTTAATATGTGAAAAAAAGGAAGATGAAAATAAAAATAACAATTTATCTTTGTACAAGGGGTTTACTGTATGTGCCAGACTATGTGCCGCCAAAAAACCAACAGAGACTCCAAGAAGTTACTGCCCCCAACCAATGAACAGTCTAGTATATAACCACAATAAAATGGCAAAATGTCATTTTAACACTTCCCTTTTTGTGAGGACTAAACAATTAAGCTATAATAAGTTAACTTGTGAGCTTTAAAGTGGAGAAAGTTGGACAGAGCCATAGTTGTTTCTCCCTATTCGTAAATCTTTATGCTAAGCTAAGCCATATATTTAATGGACAAACATGACAGTGGTATCAATATTATTATCTGGCTTCCCACCAGAGAGAAATCTGGAACTGTTCTTTGGTAAAACATCCACAAAGAAAAAGCATAAAATAGGGTTTTCCAAATAAGACCCACTTGCTCTTTAAACACACAGATTATGCTGTGAAATGTCTGTATATTTGGTACAGTTTCATGTGAGTATCACAGCTTCAGACTGAGTGTTTTCCCTACAATAAAAGAGTAGAAAAACATTTACCATTGCTAATCTTATCAACAGACGGGGGACAAATTAAAGGAAAACCCAAAATGAAGCATGTTACTAAGGTGTTGTGTCACCACATGCTGCCATAACAGCTTTAATGCTCCTTGGCATTTATTTTGCAAATCCCTGAAACTCTAATGGAGGGATGGAACACAGTTGTTTTGAAAGGCATTCCCTTTTTTGGTTTTTGGAGTAGAGAGCAGTCTAACACCTCATATTGTCCAATAGGTGTAGATGTGGGTTGAGATCATGTCATTGTGAGGGCCATACCATATGATTCACATCATTTTCATACTCATTCAACCAGTCAGTGATCCCTTGTGTCCTGTAGATGGAGGCGTGGCCATAATGGAAGAGACCACTCCTATCAAGATAGCAATGTTTCAGAAGAGATTTGCAGTGACCACAGGACAGCAAGAAGTTAGATTCACAAACTGTTAATGTTTATGTAAGTCAAACGGAGATTGTGTGTAAATCACAGAGTGTACATAGTGTATTACTTCATATCATTCCAGTTTCATTCATCATTTTTAAAAGAATCAGATGGATCTATATTAAGTTAAATTGTTGCTTTCTTATGTTTTATTTCACTATAATCTGAAGCAAAATCGACATATAAGATTTTAATTAGACAAAGCATTTTTTAAAATGCTATAAAATGCCACACATATCCAAAATGATAACCTTCAATATTTAAATACAGTAAATGCGGATTGCATGAATCAGTTAATGATTTGATCGACTGCTTTCTACTTTTGCTGTGAAACTGAGGGATGTTCTGTTTCACACATGGATTACGGAAATTGTGCAAGCAGATGTTGGAGGCAGATGTTTTTCATCATCCACAACTTCAGTATTGTTAATGAGTAAGAAAATAAAACCACCTAGAAACAGATGGGTAGTTTATGCAGCATCTTTTTACAATTACAGTCCATTTACATGTCAGCTAGTCACATGTAGAGAAGTTGTCTAACAAGTATCCTTGTTTTTTGCAGACATTTCTATTTCTGCATTGGAAAGTGCATGTAAAATGCATGTATTTGCATAGACTATCATTCTATCTCTTTGCTGACATATTTTCTTTCAATAAATTTGCATTAATGTCAGATAAATGTGGCCTCACCTAAGGAGCTGTCAGTCAGAGTCCTGTTGAGCAAGATACTTTTTTCTACTGTTGTTAGACTGTCACATGATTATCATAACTTGTTTAGAATAAATCATCTAAACTCATGAGAAATCTGGTGCAATAACTGAATTCCTTCAATGTTAAATGAACAGAGGTACTTGGGCGGCTGTGGCTCAGGCTCAGGTAGTAGAGCGGGTTGTCCACTGATGGTAAGGTTGGCGGTTCGATCCCCGACATTTAAACTTTGCTTTTATCTGCAATTCTGAAAACCCACATCAGTTCACTATATTTAAACCATAACTGAACAGAATACATTGTTTTATGATGTTTTATTGCTAAAAGGTGCACACTGATTAGTCTAGTCCTGCAACCAAAAATAGTTTTCTCTCTAAAGTTAACTGCATTAATACATATGCTGCAGCTTTCAGGCGAACTTGTAAACAAAAAAACTATAAATAAAGCTATCAAAAGAGAAAAGAAAGGCAGTGAGCAAAGGTTCATGAGTGTATCCTGCTAACAGTGTAATTTGGTTAATAACGTGACCTTTTGTACATACAGTATAAAGGCTCTGCACCCAAGTTCCCAAAGTCTTTTTTATGATGATTCTATTTTGCAACTTACTCGGCTAGCACTTGGAAATGAAATTACCTTAATTCTGCAAATAAAATATGATTGCAGTGAAGCATTATTCATTATCCTTTTATTATGAAATGCAGTCAACTGCCGTGGCTGCAGTCCACAGCACAGAATTTTGTGTTACACCACCGAGTATCAGTGTGTGGCCTGAGGAGGATAGTAGTATATAATAGATAGTAGGAGGATAGTAGTATTCACAATAAGCATGCAGTAAATACTTAAAGTGTTGTACTGAAACCTAAGTCTAGATTTTTACGAATCAGGCATTTTTACTAGTTCATTGTTATTTAGTAGAGCAAACTGACACACAAGATTGTTCCGTTTTCTGCTGAACTTTCTAGAAAGGCATGCTGCCTCTCAGTGTGGCTTAAAAATAGTCCAACAGGAGTCTTAATGCTACTTAGCAACATTTAGAGTGCAGGCACGTGGGCTTCTTTGGAGTATTTAAAAGTGTGGAATGTTGTTTAGAGAAAATACCACTGTAGTGCAGGGACAGACTGGCCACTGTGAAGCTTTGATTAAATCAAACCAAATCACAGAGTGAGAGGTCTCTCATTCTTTACTCTCAGATAAATTTGCTCCCTTGTCTGCCTGTAAAAGAAGGGGGATCCGTTAGCCTCAAGGAGTTTTTCCATAAAAAGTTGTCCCTCAAAAGGAGGTTTAATACTCTCTCAGGAGTGGAAACTGAAGTTTTTTAATTGTGACTCCGTCCCAGCGAGGGACCAGCTCATTCTGCCCCACAGAGAGCTCAACCCTACCACTCTGGTGCTAAGCTGAAGACTTTAAGAGGAACACCAAGTCTCGAAGGGCATTTTTTTTCTCCCTCAAGAGCAGGGAGGTAGTTTTTCTAAAGTATGGGAGACTATGATGAAGACACTGCATTCCTGGGACAAACTGGTCCTTACTTCTGGACTACATTCTTCCTCCTAAACACAGTTTTTGTGTCAACTGGATTCAATGGACTCTACATTGTGTTTGTTGGAGCAGCTCCGAAGCACCACTGTCTCATTCCAGACGTCAACCTCACTGATGAGTGGAGAAATGCCATTATTCCCGTAACGATAGTTGACGGTGCAGAGGTTCAGAGCCAGTGCAGCAGATATAAGCTGCATGTGGTTAGAAATCTCTCTGCTGAAGGATCTATACCTGGAAGGGATGTTAACCTCACTAACCTGGAGCAGGAGGGATGTTTAGATGGATGGATCTACAGCAAAGACATCTACCAATCCACTATTGTCACTGAGGTCAGTATAAATGTGCATGTTTGCATTTTTTTATTAGAAAATTGCATTTTAGTTGCTTTCCTTTTTTGTTGAAAATATGTAATCCCCATCTTTCATAACTTTCACAGTGGGACCTTGTTTGTGACAACCAGTGGAAAGTTCCCTTTGCATCCTCGACTCTTTTTGTGGGATACCTTGTTGGGTCGTTAATCTCAGGCCAGCTTTCTGACAGGTATTTCATCCTTCCATCCCCATGTTATCAGTGAAATTGCCTCGGATGCACTCTGTCACTTTATATTTTAATATGCACCTTATGTTCACTGTTATTTCCTGTAATTTACTTCATACTGCAGATGTGTTATTTTATCTAAAGGATTGTATCACTCATTAAATGTTGTATTTTGACAAGGGAATCCTGATTTAGTAAGTAACAGTTGTAGACACTGTAGTGATTCTTACCGGAGGCATCGGATTAGCTGCCATTAAAGACAACAGCCCCATCTACTGTTGAAATCTCCTACATTACGTTCTTACAGTGAAGATATGGTGCTGCTTGGCTTGTGCTGCAGAAGTCTTGACTTGCTTTTTAATTGGGCATGTCAGCATAGATTGAGGCCAGACAGTTAGACCCTTTAAAATTCTGTGGTTTTTGTAGTGTCCTGTAATAAGTTTTTCCTCATCAAAATAAATGAAAGCTTGTTTTATTCATCATATTTTCTGAATCCACTAAACCAGTGAGTCACTATAAATAACAGAGTTCTTTTATCCATGCAGGTTTGGGAGGAAGAAAGTTGTCTTCGTCTCTCTCGCGGCCCAGTGTCTCTCCGTCCTTCTTCAGTCCTTCTCTCATTCATGGAGGATGTTCTGCATCATGTTCCTCTTTGTTGGAGCCTCTCAGATCTCCATCTACATCTCCGCATTTGTACTAGGTAGAAAGCATTGCAAAATAATGTTTTAGGGCACAGTTTTCATACCTTGACTTATTTCAGTATGGCTTTTACTCGTCTATCACATTCTCGCCCTTAAACTTTTACGATTTCATCTCGGACAGGCACGGAGGTGTTGAGCAAAACCATGCGAGTGCTCTTCACGACCCTCGGGGCCTTCCTCTTCTATTGCATCGGGTACATGACACTACCCTGGATTGCATATGGCATCAGAGAATGGAGGACTCTACTCGCTGTTCTGTCAGCAACTTCTGTGGTGTACATCCCTCTGTGGTGGTGTGTTTCCTCATATTATTTACTGATTTCTAAACTAAATTAGCAGTCGTGCATGAATGTAATGTTCCCATTATCACCCACGGTTTAACAGCAGACAGAATCACCCTGTTTTGTTGACGTGTATTGATTGTGCAGGTTCATCCCAGAGTCTCCTCGGTGGCTGATCACTCAGGGAAGAGTAGAAGAGGCAGAGCCCATTGTGAGAGATGCTGCAAGGAGAAATAAAGTGGAAGCTCCAGCTGTAATCTTTAAAGAATCTGAGGTGAAGCTCTTGTTGCATATTGGCAGGAATAATTGTACTGTACATGTACGGACTTTACATTATGAAGTGCTTTTCAACCTCAAAGGTCAACAATGAGTGTTTTTAAGGCACTGAAACACAAATAGTGTCTATTTTGGGAACAGAAATCTCATCAACGTTTGTGATATAGTGGTAAAGATGTTTTAAAAGATGCAAACTAAATGTAAAAGTGTGACTGCAGCGACCATTTGGAAATATGTACTCAATTAGTTTTCTCTGTGGGAGTTATAGTTTGTTTTCTCCTGCTTGCCAGAGGGGGTCTCCTTTTCAAGTGCACGTGTGTTAGTTTAAGTTTCAGTTTTTTTCTTTTTAACCTATGTCTGCTTTTGCATAGGCAACATTTTTCCTTGAAGTGACCACATTATTATTCCAGATTACTGCAATAGAGAAATATATTATTTCTGTTTCTTAATATTTTATTTAAAATTGATTTCTTGACCCTGAAAACTTTCAGTATTTTGAATATATGCTCAATTCCATAATTTATGCTTAAAAGCTACACTGATCAGCCACAACATTAGGACCACTGACAGGTGAATAACATTCATCATATTGGTACTATTTGGTGTTCTGCTGCAAAACCTTGGATTTTGGCATCTGTGTTGATGAGACTTAGACACCCAAATAAACATTGTCCCAGAACAAGCACACTCCATCATGCAAATGGAATCCCAAATGTCACAGGCCTACCCCCACAGGAAAATGCACCCCACCACATGGCAACAACATCAAACAACCAGGAACATCTTGAGGAACATGACAATGGCGCAAGATGTTGATTTGACCTCCAAACTTCCTAGACCCCATTCTGATCAAGCATCAACAGGATGCAGTGGAACAAGTTTGATTGACAGAGGCCCCACTGCACAACCCAGAGTACCCAAAGGATCCACTGCCAACGTCCTGGCACCAGACCCCATAGGACACCCTGAGAGGCCCTCTTGTCCATGGTCATAATGGCATGATCAGTGTATATTTTCATCCACAAAAATTGCATATTATCATACATGTGCATAAATGAGGCTGCAGCAGGTTCGGTACATTGCATTGTTTTATTTAGAAACACATGTTGACTGTACAGCCATTTTCAGTTTCCAGGTTGAATGATTGTGATACATTTAGACCATTACACCACACCGAGAGTAATGTAAAAACATATGACTCATATGTTCACCACAGACCTCACATTACAAGCTACAATTCCCTCTCAAACACACGTCGACACCATTCGTTTTCTTCTAATGGTAAACATGGCAGACATTAATATTTATATGGCACATAATCAGCTGTACTCTGTCATTTTTTTTTAAATGCTAGCACTTTTGGTTTTGATTCAGTCAGTGTTGCATCAAATGTGGACATGTGTACAAATAAAAAAAAAACATCCAGTCCTAATATTATTCTCAAAGTGCATTTCAACATTCGGTATTTAACATATTTCATCTGCTGTGCTGTATTTAATACTGTCAGTGGCATTTGGCAACTGCAGAACAGACCGAGAACTTGTGACTCTTCTCATTCACACCAGGGCTCACATTTCAAGTTATTTGCTGGTAAAAACATTCACAATTTTAGAGGAGTGGTTTATGGATGTACTACTCTGCGTAGTAAAGCTGTCCAAAGTTGCCTTCATGTGGCGCATTCCTCCCTTATGGTGATGAGGAACAATTTAAAAAATGTTCACGAGGAAGAAAAAAAAAGAAGGCAGATGCTTAGTTGACAAAAGCATGCCTTCATTTTTTCTTCAACACTTGAGATGAGCTGATAGTTTCATTATTCTCGATAAAGAAAATCATTTCAGTCTTTTTTTCACCGTAGATTTCCAACATTCTCACCCATTTTTATCGACGTACATAAAAACAAAGACAGCAATAAGGCAAACCTATTCTGTGGCATCACTGACCAGCACTGCATGCTTTTTCCTGTATAGGCTCATGACCTTATTCACCCATCACCAGAGGATCATAATGTTCATAAAGACCCTTAATCCAAGAGGTGTTGAAAACTGCAAACGCAGTTCGATCTGAGAGATGCTGGTGTGACACATAATCCACAGGGAGTCCGCTGTCTGTGTTTATTTGTGGGGTCTGACGTGTCGCACCACTTTGTCCTCAAACACCTTCCTCATCGTCTTTTCTATCTGCTTGAGGAACACTTGAGGAATCCGACCGCACAAGGTGTTGACCGTGTCCAGGAACTTGGTCTGGATGGGGTAGAAGAGTGACTGGAACATGTTGTCCTCAAAGGGAAACTGCAGAGACGGAGACAATCGTCCTTGTGTCAGCGCCGAATCCCAAACAGCCATTTTCAGTTTGATAGTTTTTTAATGGAACATATCAAACGCTAAATGGTATTTACAAAATTCTGTCGGCAGGGGTGGGGTGGGGCTCTGTATTAATCATAAATTACGACCCGGCTCATCTTTAAGAGGCTTATCTCAGCAGAGCAGGGGGGGAAACCGACTCTGCTGCCGGAGACAACAAATTCTAAATTTAAAAACTGACCCAGATTGTTTAATGCGAGCAAGAGGAGAGAATTTGCATTACAAAATAAATACTCATAGCTGCTCTTTTTCTCTGAGCTAGAGGAAGCTGTTAAAGGAACAGTGCAACATGCGGGGAATATGCCTCTTTGCATTACCTGAGGCTGTTGCTGGAAGGAGCATTTTTCCCACTTTTAAGAGGGTTTGGCCAGCAGCTTGCCTGGACTAAATATGTCAGATTGTATTAGAAGCACAACTGAAATGTAGTTAGTTTTCCTCCTGACACTGGTTAAAGAGAGATAATGCTCCTATGTTGCAGACTGTATTCGTTCCATATATTCTTAGCAGGGCTGTCATATTACAGGAGTTTCACTACACATTTACAATGGAAAAGAGAATTCATGATAACAATATTTTAGCAATATTTATAAAAAAAAAACAATGTGAAGAAATATTGGAATTAGTCAATTTCAACTTTAATTTAGTTTATTGTGTCTTTAGTCTTTTTTTTTGCCCTTTTTTATTACACTCAAAATACAAGTGTAGGGAGGTGGACAGACTCTACTAGCAGAACTCTACTGTATGTTATTCCTATGATGGAGTGTCAACCAGATAGTTACAGCTGCTGGATTATTTATAAAAATATCATGTGCATTATTCACGTTATCAATGTTTCATTGTAAATATCATGGTTACTAATATCAGTATAACCCCAACACCTCTAATTCCTAGTAAATTCCTTTTTACCCCCTTAGTTAGTTTGAGATCCTAGGAAAATAAGCTGTGCAGGGTTTTGTGTTTGTGGACAATGTTAGCTGCAAAAACTGCATACACAAAAATGCACAGAGTTACATTAAGCACTATTATTTGTCTGTAGAAAAACAAAGCCAGGTACATTTTAAGTTAACACTGCATTATATAGATTTAATACTATTCATTATATTGCTGCTCTAATTCAAAACCTTGGTAGATCTACTCTCAAGCCATAGTAGGAAAAGCACAGCTGTAACTAATAACATTAATGAGGGCAGTGGAACTGACACAGCGAAATGGAATGCAGCCATCGGTGATGTGATTAGTTACACCTGTGAAAA
>OMNN01054838.1:0-14848 GCA_900302755.1 Chromis chromis
GTCATAGCTCTACCTCTCGATAAATGCGCATGCGCCAAACTCAGAAAAGGACTACAACTATGGCGCTGTACAGTGTTGGTGTGTACTGCTGAAACTAGTCACCCTATTATCGCTATTACAGCAAAATATACTTCTTCTGCATTATCACCGTGTTCACCAAACAAATATGGAAAGCACAATACGCCACTTCATGTTCTATGTTTACATCGTATACAGATTTCTGCGCATGCCTGAAGTCCCGCCGCCAGTTTCCGTTACGCCGTCACAGCGCCACCAACAGGCCTGGCATGTGTTTTACATCGTTTTCAGGCGTATCAAGTGAATTCGTGTGGACGGTCACATTTACTGAACGTTTTTGAAACTATTAGCGTTTTGGCTTCATGTGGATGGGGCCTTATTTGTAAGTTCAGTTCTTTAACAAATGAGTACAAATGTTGCTTTTTTTTAAATCTTGGAAGTTAATACATTACATTTAGTGAGTATAAGCCACACTAAAGCCAACCTGCTTACATTACTTTCACACGACCTCATCTAAAACCTGCAATCATTTCAGACTGACAACTCTAATCGCAGGAGGGGAAAATGACTATCATTTGTGCGTTAGTCTCAGGTGATTGTATGCAGGAAAAGCACTCGGAAAACAAGATATACTGAAGAAACAAAGACTTGATGAAGAGTGCAAAATGATGTCTAGTGATAATTCATGCCATATAATTTACACAGTATAAGAAAATCCCACTTGATGAGGTGCCATCTAAGCTATATGTAATCTTACACCGCTTGCTTTTTAAATGCTTTTCTCTTAAAAGAAAGTATGATTGGATTTCAGTTCTGTCCCGTTCTAGATTTCAAAGCAGTAAAATGATGGCAAACCCTTCATTCCTCCTCCTCTGCTTCCATTTTTTTAAGTGAGAAAGGCAAGATGAAAATCAATGTGACCAAGCATGGAGAGCAATTATAGTTGAAGAAGTGACAACAAATAAAACACCTCTTTTTCAAAGCAAAGGACATGCCTAATTTCCACGAAATACCCAGAACGCTGAAATTCTTCTGGGGAAGCAAAACCAGGACAGTAGTCATAGTCACTGCCACCGACGCCAACCGGAAACTGGACGCCTAAAGATAGATTTCTTTTTAAATCTGGAGGAAAGCGCTCCGTGAATGGTTTTAATTGGGGGTACACAGCGTAGACCTGCCATTAAGCCCTGCTGATCCCCTCCAGCCAGAAATCCCTCTCAGTGACCTCACTTATTCCCAGTTCATGCCGTCTGAAATGGGCTTAGTGCAGCCACAGCCGGGGATAATTCACAGTAGGCTCCGGCAGATAGGTGTGTGGTCTCCTCAGAAGGCTGCTGAGATATAGCGCTGCAGCGACACTGACCCAGTCCTCAGGCGGACATCCTCATACATCATGTCAGAGTGAAATAACCTCCACACACATACATCCTCACCCAATCCTCCACATGAAGGCTATCGTAAATATAATAGATACGTACAGACGTATGAGAAACGGGGCAGAAGGGGTTAAAAGTGAAGCTTTTATGTAATTAACCCCCGATAGCTGAGCCGGTGTAATGGAGACGTCCAGATATGACTCATGTCGCTAATGAAACTTTTAACTGCTCCGTAACAATAAGGTCAAAATCCACTGACCTCTCAGTCATCAACAATGAATGCGCTGTAAAGAAACCTGCTGCTCTCTCACTGAGCAAACCACATACTCTCACTCTCCTCCTCCAGAGAAGTCTTCATGCTGGGTCAGAGGTCAGAGGCTACAACAGCGAAGAAACCGCTCCGTTTCAATCCGCCTCGAGACCGATGGCTAGATCTCGAAGTAGAGGAGGAGGAGGAGGAGAGAGAGAGAAAGGACATATAGAGTTAGAAGTAATGAAGAGTTTTCCAGTCCGGTCAGATGTGAGCCTGCGGCTGCTCCTCCTCTGGCTGCTGTGGTCAGATGCTATTAAGGAGCCATAAGAGAGACGGATGGCCGCTGACAGGCTGAAGAAAGACCCGAGCATATTTATCTGGGTTTCTCTGACGTCTTGGTGTTTTAGGAAGGTGGTGGAGGAGGAGGTGGTGGTGGTGGTGGGGGCGGGTTGCACGGCTAAAATTTATGCCGGATCCCTAGTTCATGACCTCCCTCCCTTCTCGACAAGCGGGTCCTTGTGTTGCCTCTAATTTGACAGCCCTATTCCCTCCCCCCCCTTAGTCTTTGGCTGCGCTTTGAGCTTTTCTTTCTGTTGTTATTTCAGTAGTACTATTACAACAGAGAACCGACAAAACATATACTTAACTTGTCACGATTATGAGGCTTTCACAGCTACTATCGAGTAGAAAAAGGCTGAAAATTGTGAAAAGAGCAGTTTGATTAAGATTGCAGAGAGGTTCCCTGGTAAAGAGAGAAAGAGAAATTCTCCATGTATAATTTATAGCAGCTTCATGCCATTGGAAAAGAAAACAAAAAAACTCAAATAGCATACCAATTAAGTTATTTTCTCCGGTTTTTGGACGACTGGTGATTATTTGGGATAGAGGAGGTGCAGGGAGGCCTGTTGTGGTTTGGCTTGGAGGCCCACATCAGGCCCAGGGCTGGAGATCCTCTTGCTTTGGTCCTCATGACTCCGGTTACGCTGCCTCGCTTCCTGCGTCGCTTATTCTAGGACTTGCTTTAGCGTCTGTTTGTTGTGTTTCTGGGTGTGTGTGTGTTGCTCGTATATCTTCTAACGAGTACGTGCAAAGAAGTGCTGAAGCGGACGCATATTTTTCTGTCCATACACAGATTTGCAACAAGTGTCGATCAATTATTATTTGCACGTCCATTAAATTCCCTCTTCGGCTGACTGACTGACAGTGACTGACAGTTACTGCCTCTGTTCCTAACACATCTGGGCAAACCAGATGTGCTAAAACCCTGACATATGGTACCCAAGAGCAAATCAAAAGATTAAGAATGATCTACAACAAGTGCTAAATCATGTCCTGGTGGGATTCAACACAATCATCATTTACATTTTAGTCATTCCTGCGCTAGCTGTGAAAAGGGAGCAGATGAGAGAAATATTGAATTCCATTTGGAACGAAGGAGAGACGAGCTGAGAGCTGAAAGAACACAGAGGACAGTCTGCGATGTAGAGCTGGGAATACCTGCATCCACCTTTTAAATTCAACCCGAGCAAAGGGACAGATACGCTTTGTTGTTTTCAGCCTTTCCTATTCGAGGGCCAACCTGCTCGCTTTCCTGGAAAAAGACTGCCGTAGGGGAAAGCGACAGACTGCCGCCCCACGTGACGCGTGGCAGCACCATTTGGCGGCTGGCACTGCCAATCTGGGAGCCGTCACGGGACCCACCTTGAGAAAGAAGTCACCCGCAGTGTGGCACAGATGGGATGCCATTGAGCTGGCACACTCCCTTAGTTCATTGATTCATGTTGACCTCGTGATATTTTTACAGCAGAAGGGGGATTAAACTATAATTCATTCAGAAGAAATCTTTCATATTCTCAGCACATAAAGCTGAAGCTCTTCAATTCTTTTTTTTCTGCCAAAAGTGAGAACAAATGTCTTGCTCTGACTGCTGGGAACTGTTCTGCTATGAACTGCATGCAGTATAGATGCAATTTGACTTGGGGAAGATGCATTTGAAGAAACTACTGAATTGATTCCAGATCTGTGTTGCATCATGTACAGGATGGAGGTTGTTGCTTCCCCTTCCAACGCAGTTATTTTTGGGACACGGACGTTTCACACACAAGGTGCCTGAGTTCATATTGCACAAAGCTGCTGGGAGCCAAAACAGGATGAAGCTTCTCCTTTCCCAAAAAGCAGATGCCAAAAAAGAAACAGATGAGAGTGAAACATGGCACGCATTCTGACAGCTACAGAGGTCAGCTCTATAAATCAGGGATGGACTCGGCTTGAAATGCCAGCACAGTGGAACATAAGGTCCAACCTTACCCTAAATGTGGCTTTTAGACAAATCGCAACTTTGTAATTAGATGATGGGGAGTGGTAAACTTCAGGTTTCAGAGCTTTGGAGGAAAGTCTTGTTGTTGCCGTCAGCAACAGCTTGAGGTGTCCATGGCTGAGGTAATTACTGCAGCTATGTTAATCAGTCTCCAGTAGAGAAGTGAGTCCGACCAGGCAGCTGCTCGATTGTAAGGGAAGGCCGTTGCTGAAAAGAGCGTGCATGCAGGAATCCTTGAGGATAAATTAGCATGAAAAAATACATCGGTATTTTCAGAAGCCGGACAAACCCCCATACCACAGCAACATCGGAATTTCTAACTGTAAAAATACATTTTGATTCAATTTGCACAGCAGCTTCTGTTTAAACACCACTCAAAGCTCTTTTTTTTTTTTTTTTTGCAAGCGGTTAGGTGAATAATTAATCAAAGTGAAATTTAAATTCAGGATAGGCATCAGGCTATTTTTGCACTTGCCTAACAAGGATACATGATGCAGCCGCGTTCGGTCCAAGCTCTGAGAAGTGAGAACTGAATGAAAATGGTGAGCTGTAAGAGAAAGGCCGATGGACTCCAACATCACACATCCATCAGGATCGGTATCCCTCAGTGAAGTCCAGCTTCATTCCTGGGATAAGGTCTGGAAAAATCATGATCTTCCCAATGTCAGGTTTTCATGGATGAGGAATGGTGTATCGGGATTTCAATTTATTATAATTTGGTCTTTTATATAATAGTTCTTAACTACTTACTACTGTGAAAAAGCAAAACATACAGAGTTCAACTGGTCACCGCTACAGCGTAACCACTACCTTCATCCACTTTGCACGGCAACAGAAAATGAGCAGCGACTAATCATTTTAAAGTGTTTTCCTGAGAGGAAAAGGTGGTCAAAGAAGCGGGAGGTTAAAGGGAGTGAGTGCAGGAAACTGGCCGACCGCAGCCCTGTCCACCCTCTGATTTATCCGCCTCTCCTTTCTGCAGGGCTATTAAGGGTAAGACAATATTTTCATATTGTTTTATTAAACACTATGTGGCCTTATTTATTGCTGTCTCCCCAGACAGCTATAGCATACCTGCAGCGGCAGTTTGCACAGCCCCTGACTGGACTGAAAAGGCCCATTGAAGCTCCATTAGGTGAAATATGGAGCTGTCACAGAGGGTGCCCCCCCACAGAAGGACACTGCACGCAACGCTGTGAGTGTGTGTGTGTGCTAGATAAATGACCAAATGTGATTCTTAGCTATGTGTTATATTGTCTTTCTTCCCATGAGAGCGTTGTGTCGGGTTACGACAAGTGTGTTTTTGCACTTTGGGTTCTTGCTTTTGTACGTGTCAGTACTTGTGTTATTCTACCAGCTTACTGTACTGGTGTCTGTGGAGCGTGTGCACATGTGGCCAGATGTGTGAGTGTGCAAATTAGTCACTAAGCTCATCAGAAGCTGGATGCTCCCAGTAGCAGCTTTGTTTAGATGGTCATAAGCACAGAAGACCTTACAGGGTGCTGATGCTTCTCTGCCTGTCTGAGCATCTATCAGGCGTGTCGGCATGAATCACACTCTCCTCGTCTCTCTCGCTGCCTCTGGACAGCCACACAAACACACACAAATTAACATCCTGATGTGCCAGAGCCCAAACAATCTGTGGCCACCCAGGACCTTCATTCTCAGCACAACATCTGCTAGCTGATGGAGAGTCGGGATCATGTGACAGTGTGTCTGATTCTCTAAGGCCTGTTCAACTCAGTTTAAGGCGGAGCACAGACTCATAGTTGGTGTAGTGATTTATAATTCACTTATTGGCCCGGAACGCTCAGTCAGAACTGCTTGTCAGAATGTGGAGAACTTCAGTAACCTCTTCTTTACACATCTTTTCAATATCAGATTGTTGGGGCGGGGGATATTTCTTCTAGATATAAGATCTAGCATTGATGTTGGTCAGCTATGCAGAGATATTTAAATGATATTGTGCCCCCAGAAGTTCCAGGAGGTGGGGTACTTGCACAGATTTGAAATTTGGTAACAAGAAAATGGTACTGGACTCAGCATTGGGATAGGAAAGTTAGATCAGTGCATTAACATCATGAATAAACTACATGGGAATCCAAAAAAGCGTGTGCAGAACAATTAAATCAACTTCTTTATGTTATGACTATATATAAAAAGATATCAGTGATAAAAGAAAAACAGCATAAAGTGACCCAAGCCTCCAGAGCAACTTTGGTGCTCCTCGTCATAAGCTGCATGTCTAAAGAAATCTAAAGAAAATTTGAAACAAGCTTTTGAAATTTTGCCAAACTTTGAAAAAGAGTTAGACTTGTGGGCGGCTGTGGCTCAGGTGGTAGAGCGGGTTGTCCACTGATGGCAAGGTTGGCGGTTCAATCCCCGGTCCCCCCCACATGCCGAAGTGTCCTTGGGCAAGACACTAAACCCGAAGTTGCTCCCAATGGCAGATTAGCGCCTTGCATGGAAGTCTGTCGCCATTGGTGTGTGAATGTGTGTGTGAATGGGTGAAAGAGAAATACATTGTAAAGCGCTTTGGATAAAAGCGCTATATAAGTGCAGACCATTTTTACAATTTACTTGTTTACATTAACTGCTTTGGAGTAAATAAACTAGGCTGTGTAGTGTCGTCAAAAGGGGGTGGTATAGGCTGGAAACAATACCAGTTTGCCAACTGCTACAAAATCTTAAAGAACACAACTTTGTCCATCTACAAAAGAAAAATGGAAGAGTTTTTAGGAATTGTGTTCAACTGGAAAAGTTGTAATTATGCCTTCATTTCAGCGTGTATTGATCGTATTTCATGATGTCCGTAGATGTAGACAATGAAAGAAGCAAAAGCAGTTCAGCAACGTGAGGCAAATGTTCACTATATGCAAGAACTTTTTTTGAGAAAGGTGTTTCTATCTCCCATTATACACAATACCCTTTTTTTTGAACACTCAAATAACTACCTCAAGCAAGTTGAAATGTATTTTTGCAAAACTGGGTACATTTTGATCCATTTTGCTGTTTCTATTCTCTGTTTCTAATGCGGTACTTCCAAATGCGCATAACTATACATTATGGAAATACAGCTATAGATTATCCATGTCTGTGAAGTGCACTATTAGGATGAAGACCACTTTTCCAATAGATATGGCTTCACTTGGTGTTTGGATCGCGTTGGTGGAAAATGCTGTCCAACATGTTGCTCCAAAATCTATATTCAGTTGAGCTGAGATCTGTTGAATGTCAAAGTCAGAGCATATGATTCACAACATGTTCATGCTTGGGCCTATGTGCCTCAATCTGATATGTTTGCCTACTCATTTATTCTGGGTTTGCTTTTTTATTTGTGGTCTATCTTTATTCAGCAGAACATCACATGAATGTGGGGAGTTAAGAATTGTTCCTAAAGAATCAAGATAGACACTGAAACCTTTACATTCAACACTCTGGTGGCCTCAGCAGCTAAAGTGATCGAATCTGCATGAAGACAACTTCTGAGCGTCTTTTATTCTAATCGTCTGTTATTCAAACATCATCCCATCGTGCCTAGATATGCTGCAGACCTTTGGCAGACCCTCGGACTCACATGTCGATCTCAAGACCCGCAAAAAGATCCTGCAGCTAAGTGAGACTGAGACAAGATGAGTGACTGGAAGAAAATTACAACCCATAAAGATATATGTGATATCACATAACAGACGTCTGGTTTGGACTGACATCTGAATGTTTGAAAATGAAAAAATAAATTCCTCCGCTGAGGGTTAAAATGCCATGAGAACGAACATTGGAAACATGTGTGGTCCCAGGGCGAATCAACCCTCTAACCCTGGCAGCGAACGCACCACTCCATGGGTTTTTATAGAGGGAACCAAACTATTCCAACAACTAGTACGAGTGTGAAGAGGTAGCGTGCAGACAACGCTCCCAGTGTGAACGGACTTGTATCTGTCAGCCAGCTGAATCAACAGGAGTGTTTACTGTTGTTCTGATGAGACAGTTCCAGTAGAAGGAAAGGAAGAAAAAAAAAAGAATTACTACCAAATCAACCATTCACAGCAGCAGTGTGAGAGGCTTTAGAGAGCTCATATGAGATCAAAGAACAGGGAGTCGGTGGGGATTGTTGATACTCATTAGAAAGCTGGAGATGAAAAAGAAGGATGGATGGAGGCAGTGGAAGATGGACCAAACTACGTACGTCAATAACAGGCAGAAAATAATAGAGAGGACGGATCAGCTTTCTATGTGAAATGTATGTGAAAGGGAGTGAAAGCTGTGTTCTGAACCATTGTGTTCTATCAAAAACACAAATGGCTGTGTATATGCAAAAATACACAGACACGTACAACTAGGTTTAGTAACTTAAGAGAACATAACACTGACTTAACTAACCTTAACCACAACATGTCTAGCACTCAACCAAATCATAACCTTACTCTAACTAGAACCCAACCAATACTGGATTTTTTGGAGTAAATGCTCACACCGATTTTTCAGCAGTAAAACAAAAGACAATCAAAAAATGATATTGACGCATTGGTCAATGTTCTTTATATGCATCTACACCGATCAGGCATAACATTATGACCCCCTGCCAATATTGTGTTGGTCCCCCTTAGAGGTCAAAAATGCTCTGAACCATTGGGCATGGACCAGAGGACCTCTCAGGGTGTCCTATGGGGTCTGGAACCAGGACGTTGGCAGTGGATCCTTTGGGTACTCTGGCTTGTGCAGTGGGGCTTCTGTCAATCCAACTTGTTCCACTGCATCCTGTTGCTTGATCAGAATGGGGTCTAGGAAGTTTGGAGGTCAAATCAACATCTTGGGCCATTGTCATGTTCCTCAAGATGTTCCTGATTGGTTGATGTTTTTGCCATGTTTATTTGGGTGTCTAAGTCTCATCAACACGGATGTTAAAATCCAAGGTTTTCCAGCAGAACACCACATAGTACCAACATGATCAATGTTATTCACTTCACCTGTCAGTCGTCATAATGTTGTGGCTGATCGGTGTATGTCGAAAAGAGAAAATAATGAGGTCAGTATTTATTAACTTTCCAGCAATCTACTTCACAAACTAACTGTGAAGACACCACTCTACTCCGTAACACCATCTTTTAAGCTGTGAAAGGTGCTCTGCTACATGTGCTGCAGAGTCAGAGTTGCTCTACTGGACAAACATTTCTAAATCATCATAAGCATCTTTTTGTGCATTATGTTTTTATATTGACGCAAATCATGCAACATGCATGCCGATACCAATGTCTATGATAGGCCAATACCGGCCAATAAGACTTGCTGTCTGATAGATCACTTGGACTCTACCTCTAGTCTTATCCAAAAAAGACCTGCCTCTTAAATTTACAATGATTTACTTTAACGATTTATTTTTTTCAAAAAGGCAGACATCCAATAAATTGTGACCCAACAATCTGACTAACAAAAGTACTACATAGTATACAACTCTATACCAACATACTAGAACACTAAATCTAAATGTACTTTCCACCAGTGTCTCTCTTCTGCACATCCTCCCATGCACACATAAACTCCAAAGCTCTTCTCCCGAGTCTACGATGTAAATGTCTACAGTGTTTGACATGCGAGGCAGATTAGGTGGGATGTGATGGGAAAAGCGGGCGAGACATAAAAAACAAAACAAAAGAGACTGTAAGATAGTAGTAAGTATTGAAGGGAGCTGGGGGGGTGGTGAAGTGGGGAGCTTGTCTCACTTTGGCCCTGTCTCTACATATCAAGAGATGCAGACAGTAGGGCAACAGGGGAAGCAATAACCCTGTCAGAACCACTAACTCTCATCTGGTCAAAGGATGGAGCAAGGGGGGGAAAACATTTGGATGTGGAAAATGAAATCCTCTGTGACACAGGGTATCTTCACGTCTCAGGGGGCCATGGTAGCACCTTTAAATACCGCAAGGAATGGAAGTTAAAGCTAATTTAACGATCGAAACTATTTGAAAAGGCTTGCAAATGCTAGTTGAAGTTGTGACGCGAGAAGAGAAATAAGAAAGTTGCCTAAAGCAGTGAAGTACTTCCATCTGTTCTTTCCATTTCTCCACTGAGTGACTGCTTCACTCATAAGAATGCATGGACCCAAGTAAAGGACTTTGAGTCTGGAAGAGGCTCAAAGTCTGGTAGATAAGAGCTGCTTTTTTCCATCTAGCTGCTTGCTTCCATGTTTGATCCTCTTTCCAGTCTTCTCTGCCTGTCTTATTTTCCCTCAGTCTAACACATCCTCTGCACTGCACACTCGACTACACACATGCACAAAAATAAATGCCAACGCGGCTCACCTTCATGCTGCCCACAGGTGATGCGCGCATGGCATTTTGTCAAAATGACAGCTGAAGAAAGCCATCATAAACTCTTTCTGACAGAGGCAGCCAGTCCCATGGCTCAACATTCGATACACTAGGCTGGATCACATTGCGATTTTTTTTATACTCTGTCAGTCTGTCCAGAATTCTGCTGTGATTGCAGCAAAGGCTGAGAAAGTGTTGATTGTCAGCCGGCGTGTTGCATGCATTAATGCTAAATCATGCAAGTTTATGTATTTATGTTGCTGTCTGGTGTTGTGTCATCTCATCTCACGAGGACGGGCACCATCAGATTTAGTGGGTTCATTTCATTCTACATGTTGTGTTGCAATCTGGTCCACTCGAGCTACTGTCTCTTCTGCTATGATGGATTTGTCCTTGATGCCTGCGTAATGCTAGGACTGAGAATTGCACTTCAAGATGCAACTCTTTCTTTTTCAGTCTACTAAACCTGACCCAAAGCCTTTGTAAGTAGAAGCTGCATCACCAATAGAATATTTACCTTGAGAACAAACATAAGCATTTACTATCTTTAGCTTCAGTTGCATCTAGAGGCTATGTTCAGTTTTCCCTGATACTAACAATACATCTAACAGTTTCACACATCTGCAAATGATGCTATCAACAAATGATTTCTTACAAGTGGTGGAGATAAAAGTGGAAAATCTGTTGCGAAGGTGGTGTTAGAGGAATGCCTTAGGGAATTTAAATCAAAGGTGGCTGTCCACTGGGACCTCTGTGTGTGTTTAGATGTTTGATTCCATCTTTAAGTTGATCTGTTCTTTAGATTATTCCAGATTTTATGTCTACAGATAACATTTTGACCTCAGGGGTGTGGTGGATTAGCTAGATTCTCCTTTTCCAAGTAGTGCGGATGTGCTCTAACCATAACACTAATCAGATTTTCAATTCTGGGAATGTGATGATACTAATTCTAGGAAGATAGGAATATGAAATTCAATTAGAATTATTTTCATGTAATATATGAGGCCAGGGAATGCTGTGGCACTGCAAGCAACATCAGTGACTTTCTGTGATGTAATGCAACTGAATTTATAATATACTGATATTGAAGAAGAAGCTATTAAATATGGATCAGTGGCATCATGGCCAATTCCTAATCTGCTTAATGAGGTCAGTATTAGTACAGTATTTGCACCGCATTGATTTGGAGCTGCTTTAAAACAGACTGGACACAACAACTGACTGATGACTGGCCAGCATACAGGCTAAATGACTTGCAAGGATTCAATTTGCTCCATTAACTCTCAGATCCTCCTTAATCCTTCTCACTCTGGAGGATATTCCCTCAATCACTCTTTTTCACGGAGTCATTTTAGGGTTGCACAACTAATAATTCATTATTCATGATTTGAGCTTTCCACAATTAAATTAACATGATCGACTGCAATGCTGACTTTTAAAATGCTCCACTCGTAGAAAACAGTCTATGTAGATGAAATATTTTGGTTTCATCTCGGGTAAATCTCACATTAGAATATCTTATTTCACTCTTTTCAAAGTAATTTTTGGTCACCACCTGTCTGAGCTGCTACACTGCAGTACCTCAGTGGAGACTAGAGGCACCTCTGTGCACAGCCGCCCAGCTAGCTTCTACTGTAGCTTGTACATAATTCATTTGTGGAACAGCAGTAAACTGTAGTGTCCATCAATACACAGCTATTCAGTGAGTTTTGTGTATAACTTAGGGGTTTTTTTTGCCTCTAGGAGATGCTTTGAATTCGAGTGAGGTAAAAACTTTGTCTTATTTTGATAATAAATAATCTAACCTTTATTGATCCCCTTGGATTCCTTCCTTCTCTGCATTGACCCATCTTATTCAAAGTTAACCTTAACTATACATACTAGGAGCAGTGGGCTGCCGCGGTGCAGCGCCCGGGGAGCAGTCAGGGGTTAAGGGCCTTGCTCAAGGGCCCACAGTGGTGGTGACTGGGACAAGCGGTCGCTCTCACTTTCCCACCTCAACCTGCAGTTCGGGGACTTGAACGGCGACCCACTGGTTACAAGTTCGCTTCATAAACCACTAGGCCACCACTGCCCCAATTATTTAATTAATTAATTATTATTAATTATTTACAAATGTCAGTGACACACTGACATTTGTAACAAACTAAACAGCTGGAAAATGGATTGAAATTCAGTGACATGGGATTGTTTTAGTGTGAAATCAAAGGATTTGCTCACTTTTTCATCAGCTATTACCATGTTTTATAAATTCAGTAAAGACACTAAAGAATACATTTGTTTGTATGTTATTAGACAAAGTACATTGTGTTTGTGTATACTTTGAATGAATATCAGACTGCATTGTTTGACCAGTTATTGCAGACAACCATTCAACCTAAAGGTTTACATACTTTTTCCTTGTTAATGTATACAGTGAATGTGAATGTTTATATGTATTTATTTATTTTATCTGTTTTTCAATATTCTCTCTTTATTTAACATATCTGCATATTATGTGGAACTGAAAAAATCTTCTGCAATTACACAAGTATCTTTGGAGAGGTGGTATTAGTAATACTACTAAATAAAGCTGCTGAAATGTGCATGCATGCAATTTAAATGACAGCACGACGTTTGTATCCTTGATATGCAGAGAGCTCATTTAGTGCTAGTTAAACAGTCACACATACACGTGCTACATAGGTTGTTTTTTTTTTTGAGTGGTGAATATAAAAAAAGTGTTTATGATTTACAATGAAAACTTTAAGGAGAGTGTGTGTAGAGAATTCCCTTAAGCACTGTGTGAAAATGCATCCATCAACATGCAGGTCGAACAACACCTGTAGCACAAACACACATTAACTGCTCCCTCAGAGACACCGGGCTCACATGAAAACAACAAAAAGGCCCAGTGTGAGATCAGAGCAGGAAAAAGGGGCTTGAGGAACAGCTTTTCTCCAGATGAACTATTATCAAGTATTTATGGTGTCAGCGAGGACCTCACAAGTCAGACAGGTGGTGACAAATTGTTCCTCCCTCCGCCTTCTTCTCCTTCTTCTTCCGCTGGACCAAACGAGGGAGCCATTAGAGGGGAAACAAACAGCGTTTAACCTCGAGGAAACCTGCACTAACACAGGTGCTGTGTCCAAGTCTGGACACATAAACACACGTCCACACACAGCCAATGTAAATCCATTTTAGATGGTAAATGGTCTGCACTTATAGCTCCTTTCTGCCTTAGTGGTACTCAAAGCACTTTACAATGTGTTTCCCATTCACCCATTCACACACCAATGGCGACAGACTTCCATGTAAGGTGCTAACCTGCCATTGGGAGCAACTTGGGGTTCAGTGTTTTGCCCAAGGACACTTCAGCATGCAGAGGGGCCGGGGATCGAACCGCTAACCTTGCGATCAGTGAACAACCCGCTCTACCACCTGAGCCACAGCCGCCCAATTTTAACAGGTCACTTTATTTTTTTTACTTCATTTTAATATTTTGGCTTCCGTAAGTTGCTGTAAATATTATATCTGTATGTGTTGCTGTATCTTTCACAAGGATTTTCTATCTATTCATGGTTAAAATCAGCAGTTATCATCATGGCTGAGCATTTCCATCTTGAAACTGCCGTGTACTGATGACAAGGATTCAAACTTCAAGTTTCATACATAACAAACCTAAGGAACCCATCCTTATAAACGTGTAACTCTTATACACAGAGACGAGTATATAGGGATTGAATCAACATCCTGAGTGGGGCATTATCGATAAGCACTTGTGTACTTGCACTGAACATCTTAAAGTTCAGCTGTAACTGACCGACTGTGTGGGCAACAGCTGTGACATCTTCTCTCTTCGATTCGACCTCCACCATGGCCGTCACCGCTAGTGTCCCCGTTTACTTCTCCTGCAATTTATTTGCACGAGCAAAACAAAAACCTTCATTTTCAAGCCAGCATGAACAACAAGTCCTTGAAGTGCTCAGCGAAACGTAGGGAAACAGAATATGTTTTGTTACAGACACATGGCCACCGTGATAATTATCCACCAGCCACATAAAATGTTTATACTGAACAAACCTACAAAATAAACTAAAGCAGAAGCGAGGGGAGTAATTTTAACATGATCTGAACTTGTACTACCTGCTAAAGCAGTTGAAGGGGCATCCAGCTCTGGTCAACGCTGAATTCAAACTGAAGAACAAGAACCAAAATGCATGAATGACTGTCACTACATCTGCTAATGGATGTGTGTTGTCCGTGGCTATAGCCTGTCTGTCCTTGGGAGTAGGATCTCTCCTTCAATGTGGTTCTCCCGGATTTTTTGAGTTTTTCCTTCCCGAAGAAGGAGGGTAATAAAGGGCAGGTGATGCCTCGGACTGATCCACTGGCCTCATGGACTGTTGGACTCTTTATTACACTGTTTACTTACAGCATTTCTTGTTTGTTTATCAATTCAATGAGCTCTGTAAAGCACTGTGAGACAACTGTGTTGTGATATCGGGCTATACAAATAAATTACATTGAATTGAAATTGAATTGAATGTTTTCTGTGAAAAAGGCACATGGGTCTCAGTGATTCAATTATAGAAAA
>OMNN01054849.1:9816-29593 GCA_900302755.1 Chromis chromis
ATTTTTCAGCCATGCACAATCTCTCAGTTACATAACCACTGTACATTATGTAAAACAGAATGTAGGACGCCGGCTCTAGTGTGAAATAGATTTTATATCATGATTATTCTCATTTTTCTAAAATTGGAAGAATTTGTCTAAACAAAGTGCCAGATTTAGCTGTGAATTACTTTTGAGATCATGTTTGCTGAAGGGAAGCCAATAATCTACTGACAACACAAGGGCTGATCTAGTAGTCTACATGTCAGTAGTGTTTCTCTAACCAGGAATGTGCCTTTATTTTGTGGCACTTTTGGGAAACGGAGTTCTTGGAGTATAAAACAACTTGTGCGAGATCAGGATGTAACTTTCAGGCCACACTTTAAGAAGTACTACTCAAAAATCAAAAGTGGCAGAATCTGAATTCCCACAATCTATGACTCCTGTCAAGCTTCACAATGGATTATTAATCATGAAAACCACTGACAGGCCTCGTGTTGACTTTTAACTGACAGCTTCTACTTTCTGACTAGCCGTATTGAGAAATGAACGCCGCATATCATTCATTCAGAGGGGTTATAGAGGAATTTTGGACCCCGGTGGGAAAGCCGCATTTGTCACTTTTTATGACTGTTGGCCCCGCTTTCACAGTCACACTGGGCCTTGACTTCAGTGACACTGGTGTCAAAGAGAGTTTGCTAATGAGGAATACAAAAGGACTCATTTTAAAAGACATTTCCATCCTCTGTTTTTTGTCTCTAACTCCACTTCTTTCTACATCTGCCATCCTCACGCACACACACACACACACACACACACACACACACACACACACACACACACACACAGATACAGTCTCCTCCCGTCCTGTGTGGTGGGCCTTACTGTGGGCATTAAAAACCAACATGACTCTCGGAATATTCATGAGACACTTGAACCCTGGACGGACCTCTTGGCCCTCCTCATGATAAGATTATGAGGTAGCTCCAGACTGACGAGGCAGACTGACACGCCGTGAGGTTTATGCACTGAATGATGATCTCCAATTCTGGGTTAATGTTTTGACATTAGCCTCAAAGAAAAGGGTGGCTGTAATTTTTTAAGTGTTTTTCATAGTTCCTCGTTCATCTTTCGCTATTTAAACATGCTATAGTTGTGGGAAAAGATGCTAAATTTTCTTCAGATACATGTGATACTTCTCTGCACTCAGCCATAGTGTTTGCAGAAGGCTATTATATCCAAATAAGAGCAGGCTCACACTTCCTTTGATGCTAAATTGAGTACCGAAAAGGGACTTCTGAAATAGTTATGGCCCCCTACGTTGTGACTAGGACTGTCATGTCTTAAAAGCACACAGTCTTTTCTTCTAATGAGACACTTATGGCACTGTTGAAATTCACAGGTCCTTCATGTGTATTTTTAGCCCAGTATTTACACCAAGATGATGATGAAAATCACATTTCCCCTCACAAGAAATGAAACTCCACAATGAGGAGGAAGCTTTTTGTGCCAAAATGCACAGCATGGAGACATCAGACTTCAAATAGTAATGACTGTAATTTCACTGTTTCAGAACTGTGCAACTTTTTTTTAACCAAAAGTAGTTTAAAAGTATAGATTCACATTTTAATATATATGCTAACTAACAAATACTAAGTATGGGTAATTTCTCAAGCTGTTACTACAGATATTACAGATATTGCTAATAGTTTTTAACTGTTTAACTGTAATTTCAAAATAATGTAATTTATTTAAAAGATCAAGGTTCCATTTTAGTTTCTTCTCCCAAGTGTGACATTAATCCAGTGTGATCAATAGAAATAGCATCTAATTGTTCCTGAATAATCATTTCGATATTTCCCTCGGAGCAGTCGTCTCCGCTTTACCACAGGATGTTGGCCTGTTTGATGAGCCTTTCAGGAAACTAGTCACATGAGTCTTAGCTGTCTCTGATTCTCGAGAAAAATAAACGCAAGCCAGTTTCCAGGAAATTTGGGGGAAACTTTGGATCGTTTTATATAATTAAGCATTCTCCGCTTCTTCCTCCAGCGTACGACTCCCAGCCATCCAACAAACGTTGACATCTGCTGTTGTACTTTGTTTTCCGCCTTTGGCGACACACCAGACGAAACATTATGGTATTTTTTTTAATGGTAAATGTGTGTTTTAATGTGTCACCTTGATAAATGCGCCCATCCGTGCGTGTGTTTTCCCAAATTTGCGGCCTCTTCCTCACATTTGTTAATGTTGATTAATAGCCCTAATGCATTTGGTATTTGGTCTCCCTTCTCCACCCACTCTTATCTCTTAATGTGACTTTGGCTGGGCTGACAGCCCAGTAAGCAAAGAGAAAAAGAGAAATGAAGTAAGCAGAGAGCGACAGCGAGGCGGACTAGCCTGGAAGAAGCTCTGGAGGCAGATGAGCGTGAAATCTCACTCGGATGACAGGAGAGATGTTCCCATCAGAAACAGAAAGAACAGCTCAGGCATGCTGTCTGCTCATCACACACACAGTGTATGCAATCTATATATGTTGCTATAGTCTCATTCAAATATAACACACTTGCCACTGACCTCCATCTACTCTTGAATATTTTCAGACAGCTGTGCAGGAAGTATCTTAGAAGTGGCACTTGAGTGGCTGCCTTGGTAATGACACACAGTATTTCCAGGAACAAGAAACTCAAAATTATGGATACTATATTTACGCAGCTACATATAGTAACTACTGCAGTATATTAGCTGATGACCTGAGGAAAAACCCATTAACAGTCACTTTCTAATACGTAACCTTTACCTTAACCCTAACCTCTAATTGTTATTCTGTACTTTGTCCCCAACATAATCCTTTTTTAACTTGTTTTTTTTTTTTTTTGTAAGAAGATGAAATACAATCCAGGAATTTCAGTCACCACAACCTTCACACACACTGAAAATAATGTAATAAAGAGAATTTGTACTAGATAAAAAGCAGTGAAAAGTAGAATTCTACTGTACTATACCAGCAATATATGCATGCACATGGTTAATGCTGCATTTTGCTTCCACCAAACATTGAACTGGGTTGAGAGCTATGTTCTTTGTCTGGCTTTACCTTGATATAAACTTAATTCTAGCTCTAATCTTAAGGATTCTTATGGACTCCAGGACATAGCCAGGGCCCGGGTCCTTACATGGCCCATCCGGGGTCTGTGTGGGGTGAACATGGCAGACAGCTGCTGGTCATTGTTCTTAATGACAGCTCCATCTGCTTCCCTTCCCTCTCCCTAGTGTATTAACAAATTAGCCAACACAGAAACTCACTCCAAGTTCCTGAACTCTGCTCCGCTGTTTTTCTTGGCCTGTCTGCGCTGGGAGAGTTTAAGGTTGCGTTTCTGTGTGTACAGTAGTGTGTGATGTAAAATGTTCAGCAATGCCACACACACCAAGAGAGTTTGCGGCTCACCAAAGAACATAAAAAGCAAACTTGTGCTCTGTAACTTTAAAGGCTGCAAGGCGGCTCTTTTATCAGGGCTAAACACCTACTGTATAGTGCAGCTTGTGTAATCGGCTACATAAGCTCCATCCGATATACAGTTATGGTGATACATGAGAGTGCAGGAGGATACGGTTCTTCTACAAACAATCCTGAAATATTTTGTAGTTTCCAGAGATCTTTGATTAGATAAGTCTGCTTCCTCGACTGTAACCAAAAGGTTTTCTTCCAGATTGAGGTTGCCAGAGCTCTTCCACTTCTCTGTTTTCTCACTGTCTAAATGAGAGCTCTTGCAGCGAGAGGACTGCCCAATGGTTCCAAAAAAATATTTAAGCTGCTAAATGTTTATGGCTGTCCTTTGAAAGGCCTCTTTATCCAACGTTAAAACTGATCTCTCACTGTTTGTGTTGATATCAGGCTCTCCTCAGGACTCAAATGACTCCAACAGCTGTTTGCAAGACATGCACTTGGACGTGGTACAGAGCCAGCATGTTGAGAACAGTGGACACACAGACAGATGGGGGAGGAGGATATTATGCCATTACAGGAAAGAGATTTGGAGCCTGTCTCAGCTCTGCTTTCTCTCCCACCCCATTGCATAGTTCCCTCCACCACATACTCCCCCTCGAGGGGTTAAGCACTCCGCTGGTAATGACCATGCTTCAGACAGGACTTTTAAGCCTCGGTGCCTTGTCGGAGCCGCAATGTATTTCAGCCAAAAAAAAAAAAAGAATGCCTAGGGGAGGGAGTAGAGTTTTTCGGAGGAAATTGACAGTGTGTGGAGCTCAGCAGCCCCAAGGCGCACCCCAGCCCTGCTAAGGCTCAGAAACCCTGCCGGGGAAGGTGCTGAGGTGGCTGGGAGAAGATGTGGGGGCCTCAGGCAAGAGAAGATGCTGCAAAAAAAAAAATCCATCCCAGCAAGTCGTACATAAATACTGCAGTCTTAATACTGAGTCTGAAAGCCATATGAAGCAAGTGGAGAAATCTGCCACTGTTTTTCTGTGCCGAGGGATGTGAAACAGATTTAACTGCTTTAGAAACATTTAAAATGATGTTTTAAGTAATAGTGTTCTGCTTGATGCTACTGAATAAGTTGCATCAGAGAGGAAAACAGACAAGATAGTATCTCAAAATGAGCACCGGGGCATTTATGCTTATCAACACACTTCTTTCTTTTTCACCTCCCCAACTGAAACCATTTTCCTCCAACTGCATTCACAGAAAAGTAAGAGAGAAAAATGCTGGTATTCATTTCTTTTATTTGTGTTCAGCCACATGTGGACATGGACAGCCTGCCCACGCTTCTGTCCTTGGCAGCTCAAGCATGTAGCCATGTAATCTGCGTTCCACTCCTTATTGATGGAGTTCACAGGTCCGGAGGGCGCGCTGGTGCACCATCATACCTCACTCCGCCGTAGACGGGGAGAATGACTGCCTCGGCTGTTAGCATTGGCTGGTCCAATCTGCTGAGGAAGCAGTAGACAGTAATCTGCTCGGTCACACTCCAGCTCTCCTGCGGGACTGCGGGGATTAAACCCGGCGCAGGATATAGCGTCCACCAAATGCGTGACCGTGCCGGGAATTTCCATGTAATTGTGAACGAAGCACCATGAGCTCTCCTTCTCCTTCTCCACCCCTCCATTGCGCTATAAATACCGCCAAGACTCCCCAAAGGCGCCAAGTGCCGGGAAGCAGGCAAGAAACCAAGACTGAGCCACAAGGACGCGAGAAGGTGCAAATAAGAAATGACATCCTCCTTGTCCTCGTTTTCGCTTGTCCTTCCTTGATTAGTTTGTAGCGTAGTAGGTGTAGCATGCAAAGTAGGTGAAGTAGATGACACACTTCTGTGTACATGTTAATGCTAACATGTGCATAATAAAAGCTAACGCTGCATTTTTTTCTTTCTCCTGGCCTGTTTGAACTCCAGTAGAATTCAGAAGTCAGAGTTTGCACAATAAACCAGCTAATGTACACCGATCAGCCACTTATGACCACTGACAGGTGAAGTGAATAACACTGATCATATTGGTGCTATGTGGTGTTCTGCTGGAAAACCTTGGATTTTGTCATCCGTGTTGATGAGACTTAGACACCCAAATAAACATTGTCCCAGAACAAGAACACTCCCTCATGCAAATGGACATCCCAAATGTCACTGGTCAACCCCTGCAGGAAAATGCACCCCACCACATAGCAACAACATCAAACAATCAGGAATATCTTGAGGAACATGACAATGGCCCAAGATGTTGATTTGACCTCCAAACTTCCTAGACCCCATTCTGATCAAGCATCAACAGGATGCAGTGGAACAAGTTTGATTGACAGAGGCCCCACTGCACAAGCCAGAGTACCCAAAGGATCCACTGCCAACGTCCTGGTGCCAGACCCCATAGGACACCCTGAGAGGTCCTCTTGTCCATGCCCAATGGTTCAGAGCATTTTGGACCACATAAGGGGGACCAACACAATATTAGGCAGGTGGTCATAATGTTATGCCTGATTGGTGTAGTCTACGCTGTACAGTGGCAAGTTGCAATCTTAGTGTAACTCAGCCGAACTGAAACCAGAAAAATCTGTGTTTTTGAGACCGTCATTGGTACACTGCAGTTCTAACTATGGCACTGAATCCTTATTTCACTCATGACACGTCATCCACCATACAAAAAAATCCATATTTACACGTTAAAAAGGTACAACAGTTGGTTTTCACAGCAGTCATTCTTTTAAGGAGAATTCCACTTTTTTAAAACATCTGTGCTCAGGTGTATAATAAAGTTAAATGAAGAGTCATGCTACTAGAGTCAGTGACAGACCACAATTTTGAAAATCTGAGGATGTGGAGGTAGAAAGCCAGGAGCTTACCAAACCTCTGCAGCTCCTTAAATCTGCTTTCGGATTGCAGCTTGAGGCTACATTAGCTGATCTGCTTGTTGACTTGTATTTGAAAAATGGATGCTACTTTAAGCAATATTACAGCAATGCAGACATTTTGAGAACTTACTATAAATATGCTACCATAGCTACCAAAGGCACTGCAGCAATCTACACATGTTCTCATGCACAGGGTCTTAAACAATGTCAAAGCTGCAGGTGTTTCAGAGAGTCACACCAATTATCCTTTGGTGTTGGTGCCACCAGCAACAATATTCAACAACATTTTGGCAGACATATAATTATTCCACTTTAAAATAGCCTCACAAGCAGGTCAGATGGGTGGGGATGAATTAATAGGGAAACTTTGTGTTTCGTGATTAACCATTACTTTTTCACACGGTTTTGTTTTGTGCAAAAAGCGAATTAAGTTTTATTTTCACTCGTTGTTTGGTTGTGTTTAGGAAAAGATCATGGTTTGGGTTAAAATACACATTTTCACAGCATTAAGCTTCTTGCAGTATCCCTACTAGACACCAAACATTCAGTAAGACCTTTAGTCAGGGCAGAAGTCTAAAGAAAACAATACATTTGCACGCCATGAAAAAAAAATGCATTTAGCTGTTGAGCCAGATAATTAAAAGCCTCAAAATGGCAGCTTTATGCTCCCCTTTCCATTATATATGTGGCTGTCATTGGTCTGCTGCACTGTCCGGGTTAAACAGGTTTGTGTTTGTGGCTTTACTCATCTGTTAAATTAAGCCCATCGATTTATCTCTAAACTTATCAATATAACTCGTGGAAGCATTAAGCTCAGCGTTATTCTGTCATACTTGTGTGTGTTTATGTACAGTCTGCATTTACATGGACTGCTTACAGTACATTATATCTACATTACCGCTCATTTGGTCCTGCTTAACCTGTGCTTATTCTTCATTAACGGACGTCCAGCCTGCTGTAGGTGAACGCTTTGCTTTGTCATTATCAGTGTGAGTCTCTGAGTGTGTGTGAGTGTGGTTCCAGCCTGTGTGAAGATGTTGTCTCAGTGAATGAGGCTTATACATTGTCTTTAATCCGATCTTTGTTGATGCCGTTTCATTCATAATCACACACACACTCACACATACATACACGTGGGAAGTGTTTTAACCCTTCATTGTCCACACGACTCATCTCTAACTGTTTCCTTTCATTTAGCCAACAGTGAGCCTAGGGATGGTAAGAAAAAGACAACACAATACACCCCGGCTTGCTTGTGCTTTCCGTTTTTGTGTTTGCTTTGTGTCGACCACTTCTGGGTATCTGACTGTAGTTCTTCCTCCCTGAGGCCTGGGATTGCTCTGGTGACGGCCATCACTGTTGCTTAAGATCTCAGCTTTTTATTTTATTTTTTGCAGAGATACAGCTTTTGTACATTTCTGGACATTGAGTAAATTAATAATAACTGCAATAACTGTATTTATGTTGCAGACAAAAGTGACAAACTGCCTGATAGTAAATAGATAAAGGAGCCTAAATCAAAGGGATGAAAACAATGCAAAGACACAACTTTAAAGCAACGGAAGTCGCAGTAAATTTATCAGATAAGCTGTCAGATGAAACAAGATGACGGCAAAATAAGTAAATAAAATACAAATATAACAGAAGCTTGTGACAGTGTGTTTCAAAATGAGTGTATTAGTGGACAGATTGCTTCCACCAAAGCATCCGAGTGAACGTTTGAGTGTTTTAAAAGGGAAATGAACTGATGGGGTTTATAAAAAGTGATATATCCTGCCTGTACGTCTGCTGGATATATGTCATATGTGTGCGTGACTACTCATTGCTACTGCTGTACAATATTACAGTGCAATTATTATTATTCACAGCCACAGTGGTGATTCTGCTGTTAATGTCTTTACACTCCTAAGTGCTCCATGAGATTTAAGGAATTGGAGTTTTCAGTCTGGTGCTGCTCAGATGATAAATTAAACTGTGAAATTACAGCCCTATACATACAGTGTTATACTGCTACAGTATGTGTTTTATTTTATGGGTGCATAATTATTTCCTAATCAGTTCCAAGGAAGAAGTATGTAATTTGGCACTAATTTTAACCAAAACGCATTTTAGTTTAATTGCTAAAGAAAGAAATTATACCCTTGACTCTTTTAGCTGATGTTCAGCAGGTCAACTAAAATTACATGCTGGATTTTGTCTACAGAGAAGTATTTAAGATAGACAGACAGACAGATTAACCTTACTGTTTGCCTTTGTAACTTAAAATTGGAAAATTCATCTTTGGATAAAAATAAACATGGATATTACAGCAATACAAATAAAGACAACCCAAGAAACACAGAACAAAACATTAGATAAACAATGCTAGAGTGAAAAGGTATGAAACGCTAAAGTGCTACGAACAAGCTGGTATGACATTGATTCAACTGATTTATAGCAAATGGGATTTTTAGGGTACTGTCCGAGTAGTCTCACTTTGCCGGCTCATTCTGTAGAACATAATGGTCTAGGTGCTATAGGGAATGAAGCACTCTGGCTTGTTTGTATTTTTTAAACCAATCACATCTGTGAGATGATGGCAAAATAACTAATGATGTAGCTTCGTTGTTCCGTAAAAATAGTAGCGAGTAAATTGTTTTGGTTGCATATTTGCATCACAGAGGAAAGTAAATCATCGTGAATCAATTAATTGCCAATAATAATTTAACCGTATAAAATATATTAACCAATAAGGCAGAAGACGAAAAACATGCGTGTCAGAGAATGTATTTTACCTTGGGTGTTGTACCAGTTTCTGCCACTAAGCCAAGCAGAGAGAATTGTGGAAGTTTAGCTCATAAAGTGCAACCATGAGAAAGTGTTCTGTGACGCTTACTGGATGCCGGCCAGAGTTATCGCGTGGAAACACTAGAGTTCCATAAGACAATGTCACTTCTAGTGGTATGCTGATTATCCGTGTGACATATGCAATCTAGGCGGGAAATGTCACGTGATCACGGTAATAACATAACATAATAGGTAATGTAATTATGTCCTTTCATTCTCGTTTTATGTTATTGATTAATTGACTATTAGTTAATAAGGCCACAAACCATCAGTTAAGGAAAATGTTCAAAATTTACATCCCTAATTTGCAGACAAACACTATCATTAAGATGGATAGTCCACCAAAAAAAAACAAAAAAAACCCCAGCAGGGCTAGCTTCCTGTCGGGTCCAAATCCTGGGCGAAACCAATCATTTTCAGTGTGGTGAGTCAACAGCCTGAACGTTGTTGTTCTTGTTGAAGAAAATGGTAACCCATGGACAGTGTAAAGGAAGACTGAAGCCACCTGAAATGAGCGGCCAATGGCAGGCTTATACTCATAACATTTGAAACAACCGGTACTATTCTTCTTTCTAAAATTGATGCCAAATTACTACTATCTCCCAGAATGGTTCTAGAAATTATCATCAAAAATAGATTTTTTTAATGTGTTGCGAATTATCAAAAATATTAGCAGGGTCTGTGGGTATAGCATAACAGTCCCTGAAGGCTTTTGTCCAAAATTTTAATCTCCCATCCCCGAAGCCAAGGACAGCGTCTGGAGCTAATTTAACTCCGAAACCTCATCTGAAACACTGAGCAGGTATCAAGAGTAACCGTGTACGAGTGTAAACATTCAAAAGTGTCCCCTGGGTTCCATTCCAGGATCAGTTTTATCCACTTAGCATTCTAACCGAAACCCTCTAAATCATCCTGAACATCTGAACTTGGATCTGTCCTCAGGGGTACTTTTGATTAAAAGATCAAATTAACTGAGCCCATAAAAGCAGAGGAGAGGGAGGAAGAGGCGCCGACAGCGTGGCTCTCTGAATTTATGGAGGCGCATGACCTTATCTGACACGTGACCCTGGATCCATTCTCTCAGCGACTGGTCTTGTCCAATGGATGTCCAAACAGGGCCCTACTCACTCTATTTGATTGGTGGTCCGATGTGCCTTTATCTTCTTGTGCTTGTATGTAAAACCTTATTTTCCTCTAAAACTTGCACCGAACACAACAGTTTATACAGATTACATGTAGTTAACCTCCTGACTTCAGCCCAGATAAAGTGATTTTGGAACTTGTTGTCTTGTTGAAGACATAACTCATTAACAGTTGTTTTTTTTTTAAAGAAAAAAAACGGATTTGTTAATTAGAGTCAGAGAAAGAAAGATGTGTTTTCTGGAGTGTGAGAGCACGTTAATGTGTGAGTGTTCCTCACCTGGAGTCAAGGTTATCATCGGGCCAATTAACGCTTGTGTTCAACGGCGCAGCTCAGATACTGTACAGACTGACGTGTTCCTCGCTCTCTCTTTCTGTTTCCCCACCTTCCGACGCAGAGTTGCCTCCTGATGGTAAGAGAAATGAATATGTTAGCGTCTCTGTAAAGCATATCAACTGACAAGCAAACACCCTACAAAGGTTACATCAATTTACTTGCAAAAGGAACAAGTGAGCGGATAAAAGAGCAGCTCATTTTTTATTGCCAAGATAAGACCGCGCAGCTTCAGCTTATGTTCTGTCGGGTTGGCAGATGATTGCAGGGAGTCAACCTTAATATCATGTCTTCAGAGGTGATCTGAGGAGTTTCTTTATTCCCTGTTGGCCAGTCTGTTCCAGGGGGCTCCTTGTCATTTATCAGAGGGTCCCGAATGGTTTATGCAGCGTTAAGATAGAATACAAATACTCTGGATGGTTTTTCTCATGGAGAGATTGTTGCTCAGTTTTAGCGCTAAATACCTATACAAAGAATAAAACCCCTGAGCTCAGAGGATAGAATTTAATGGTTTGAGATCCTCTCAAGTTTCCCAAATGATCATCAAGCAGGCATTTCACTATAGGAGCACCAGGATTAAGGAGATGATTTGGTGGTTTGCTTGGTCGCTTTGTTCCTTGTTGTCTCCAGTCTGCGTGGTTTTATCAGAGTGCCGCCCAGATTGTGTTTTTCTTGTTTTAATTTGTCCTCTCTGATCCAACGCCCAACACAGATCATGCACCAGGGGAGGGTCCTCAGCTGTCCGAGCTGAGCGGCATGTTCGTGGAGAAGCCGGAGAGTGTCACGGTAACAAAAGGTCTGGCACAATGATCGGCCATAAAAGCCCTGAATTACATCCAAAATGAAAGCAGTGGCCGCTTAGTGCCAAATCGAGGCTGTAATACAGACAGTTCATCTATTTTAATTAATCAATGCGTCTCATCTTTGTTCTTGGCAGGGAAGGACATCACGTTTGTGGCTAAAGTGGATTCCTCAACCCTGACGAGGAAGCCTGTGATGAAATGGCTGAAGGGGAAATGGCTCGATCTGGGAAGCAAAGCTGGGAAGCATCTGCAGTTCAAAGAGACCTACGACAGGAACACCAAGGTACAAGGTCTCCCATGTGTGTGCGTCAATGTAGAGCCCTGTCTCTGCAAAATTACATTCCTGTACAACTAAACTGCATCCTCAATCTCGTTCTGAAACATTCTCACCTGCAACGTTGCAGGAAAAGCTACCAGTTTAAAGGAGCCATAAAGTTTGTGTAAGGAGGTAGAATGGGAGGACAGATGCATATGTCCCCAGATCTTTGTCCAGGATACCTTATTTTGCTTCCTGTTTGGGACATTCAATCTGATTTTCACTCATTTACCTTCAGTTTTCCCCTGCTTTTCAAAGAATACCACAATACTTGTGTCAAAAGGATAAAAACCAAAGGAAAAGCTCTTTTGACTTTTCCCTCAGGCAGCTAAAGTGTCACAGGATTAGCAGGGAAAGAACCAAATGCACCACAGGGTAATATTACAAAAGAAACTTTGATGAAACTTACTCAAAAGGTTGGAACAATGGATGGCAGGAAAGCAAACAAAAGACTGGAGGTCCAGGAAAAATCCACACTAAAAGTCCAAGGGAATATCAAAATTATCCAGAGAAGCCTGGCATCAAACTGTAGCGAGAAATAAAGAAACACAGAGGTTCTAAAAACTAAATGCAGAACTCAGGAAAGAGCTCAGGCCGGTGAACAGGAGGCCAAACATAAGGGCAACAAACAGGACAAGAAGGACAGACTATTTATACACTCAGAACTGATTGGAGAGACCAGACACAGGTGAAACCAATCAGGGCAATCAAACAGGGGAGGAAGTAAAGACACGTGAGACACACTGGGATGGGAGCTTTACAAAATAAAACAGGAAATACACCCAACAAAATCCAAGACTGTGACAAAAAGTAGCCTGACTTTTGTGTTTCTGCATAGAATAGAATAGTCTTTATTGTAATCGCACAAAACAATGACATTCTGTTGGAGCAGTCCACTAGTTGCCAGGCTTATAAATATAAAGATAAAAATATGAAAATAAGTTTAAAAAAAACAAACAGAAAAACAAGAGACATATTTACAACAGATCCCTTTGTTGTTTCCCAACAGAGTCCTCAAAGTGTCCATAGTGCTATGTGTGTTTGTGTGTGTTGATGTAAGGAGAGGGAAGGGGTGGTGGGGGCTCCTGAGTAAGGGGAGAGGGCATCAGTGGGAGGGGATAGAGTTCAGTATTATCACAGCTCTATTATAGAAGCTGTTTTTTTTTTGTTTTTTTTTAAATGGCATGAAATGGCAGAACAGACAGATTGAATGTGCTACAGATGTTTAGGATCCTTGGAGGATGAATTCTAAGGATGAGCTGTGACTTTTCCTGTTGTACTGTCATTAGGTCCAAATTTCTATTCTCATGAAGCTCGGCAGTAATTGTGTTTCTTAGATTAGCAAATTGTAGCAAGCTAAAATGCAAACTGTATATAAAAGATGGACTATTGGTTTGTAGACCAGCCTTGAGTTTGGAATTTTGTTCTTCTGGATGTGATGAGTGAGGGGTGGATCTGACTTTAAGGATGTATGTAAGTTATTATCAGGGCTGCTATACGTCACAGCTTCTTCATCAATTTTGGAAATATAGTGAGAAAAGCCCAGATGTTGCACCTTGTATGAAATTCTTGCAGAAATGTGTAATCAAACAAAATCCAGTGAGTATTGTCCTGATGGTTTCATCAACAAACCAATATATGGGAGAATCTGCTGTGGATCTACTCTGAGCACGTGTTTGTGAGCACGTACTGCATATCTCTGCATGTACGTGTGTGCGCCCATTTCATTTAATGCGTTTCCAGCACATCAACCCCTCTCTCTCTCTCTCTGTCAGATCTACACTTACGAGATGAGCATCATCAAAGTAGTGGATGCAGACGCAGGTGGCTACCGCTGCGAGGTCACCGCCAAAGACAAGTGCGACAGCTGCACATTCGAAATCTCCGTGCAGGGTAGGTCTGGAGACAGACACTTAATCACATTATTGTCATCTTCCATTCAGCGTATCCACCATTACTATGTAACTGGCTTTGTCAGCCAATAACTCAGTGAGTGCGATGCGCATTAGGTCCTATCATTTAGTGGCCTAGCGAGGTCATCAGTCCATTATTCCTTTGCTGCTGAAGCCCACTGTGTAATGAATTAACGTAGCCGAGCTCTCACCAGCCTTTCTCCTTCTGTCTGCTTTCAGCTGTGCAAGAGGACCAGCAGGACAACATCTTGGAGGCGTTTAAGCGATCGTGAGTGTCAGTGTCGGCGAGGGTCTGCTCAACATGTCACCCGTCACACAGTCTCCCATATGCTCTTCTGTAGATCGCCGCCTCTGGGCATCCGTCAGTCTCCCCCAGTGTCTCTGCCCATGTGTCTTTCTATCCCTCACTTGTAGTCGACTTTGCACGAGTCGGTCTGTCTGCCACCTCTCTCTCTTTTTGTCACGTCTCAGTGCGTCTGCTGCTCTGTGTTTTGCTTCACCTGGAGTCCCCCGTGGTTTGGTTTTGGGATCTTATGTATTTCGTCACATGTCTCAGTAACAGTCTCTGAAGGGACTTTTTTCCTTTTTTTTCCTCCCACCTAACTGTTTCCCCTCACTGTCTATTTCTGTCTCTGCTCCTGTCTTTGTAAAGTGTGTCTGTGCATGCGTCTCATGACTGTGGAGCTTTTTTTAATCAGCTTTTATTTCAGCTGCATACTGTACCTGTGTGTACGCACCGTGTGATTGTAAATCAGCCGACACCTTCACACTGACACCTTGAGTCTCCATATTTGTAATCTGTGTTTAAAAATATAATTTCCTTCCTTCATTAGAGCTCAAGCAGAAAGATGAGAAACGCAACATGCAAAAAGACAGCATCAAATTGTGGTTTAGACAGGATGTCAGTGTGCTTATTTGCAGAATGCTGATATGAGGAAGAGAGGGTGAAGGAGAGAGGCTGGTGTGATAAATGAAAAGTGAAAAGCTGGTTAGAACTCAGATATATTGCTGGAGAGATAATGTATGTGGAGGTCATGCAGCTCAGCCTCCAGAAGGTAAGCATGGAGGATCAGATTTCGCTCATTTGTGTGTTTCTCCTAACATGTGTTGCGGCATCACAACAACTTACATGAGATCCGATAGCGTTTTTTTTAGGATACTCAGGCCTGCTCACTCATTACTTTCTGGAATTTTATTTATTCCAAACTTTAATGTGTGTTTTATGTCTGAAATAACCCGAGCTCTTCATCGTAAGCCCCAGGCATATCAGGCTATTTTTTCTTCTTCATGTTGTGTCTTCGCTGAGCGGTCAGCCTGCTGAAAGGGCTTCAAAGGGAAACAGAAAATATTCTGTGGAATCGTATGTTGACTCTGCAGTCTGGGAGTGTTTCGAGAGTTTGCATTCTTAATATACCACACTATTTATTCTTGACAAAGGAAATTTGTACATGCGTATCAATATTTAGACTGTCATGACAACGTTGAAGAAGGCCAAAATAATGGATTCAACCATAAGCAGTAAAAATGTGAACTGAGACATAGAATTAAGTTTGCATTCATTTCAGGGTGAGCCAAGATTGACTAGCCTCATTGCTGCAACATAACACCAAGAAAAAAAGAGGATGCATTAAAAAAAGGACGCCAGTAGCCATAGAAGTCAAAGTGGCTAAGCTTCATCCAGGCAGTTAATGCATGGCAGCATCAAATGTGTGTTGCTCAGTGCTGTCCCCTTCATAGTCTGCACTCACACACATGACAATCCCTCTGAACCGTTGTGTGTTTTTCTGTCACTACACATTTAAACAAGAAGCGTTTTTCGCATTAAAAGTTTTGCAACAGAATTCTGTGTTGAAGAGGAGCTCATCACAGTAATCGCCTGACCTCAATCTTCATGTGAACTTCCAGTCCATTTTTTTTTTCCACGTCAATGAACTGTTGTGTCGAAGCAAAAACATCCTGCAGTGCCCTGCTTCCATCATTCGGTGTTTAATGATGGTGGCTGTCTGTCGCAGTGCTCCAGAATCCCTCAAAAGTGCTCAAGTAGGTTGAGATTTTCCAATTGTTGTGGCTGCAGCACACAACTAACACTGTTTTCATGCTCATCCAACCCATGTGGTCACGTGTGCCCTGTGAATGAGGGCATCGCCACCCTGGGAGAATTTACTCCCATCAGGATGGCAAGGAGAGCATGGATGAATGCTATCCTTGGATGAACCGTTCATCCATAGGACGAGCATGATCACTCAGAATGGCTTTGAATTTATTGGCATTTATCTTGCTCTCTGAGGGGTTCAATGAGCCTCAACCATGCCAGGAAAACACACTCCACGCTGTAAAGGAGCTGCCAAAACCATTCACAGTGGAAAACAACAAGCACTCGATCCTGTAGACATTTATTGGCGTGTGCCACACACAGTACTTGTCACCTTGTTGAGCACAAGAGGGTGACTGATGACTCAACACCACACGACAGTTTTCCCATCACTTTATACTTGCAAATGTGCATGTGAGGGGTAATAAAGGGTTTTACGCAGGGGAGCAGACCCAGAGTTTCCCCCCAGTGTTCTCAGCATATTATTCTGCATGAGCCTGACATTTTTTATTGACTTTAAAGTGTGTGTGACTTGTATATAGCATTAGTTGTAGCCACATCTTAAGTTGGGCTCAAACTGCAGGAGTTTCAGGTTGATTTACCCCCATTTCACCCCTTCTGAGAATTGGAGGACAAAACTGGTCTGGGATTTTAATGTGATGCTCAGCCCAGATTATTTGGTAATGTGTGGGGTTCACAGATCCAGTCTTAAACCTTACAAACTGCTTGCAAACCCAACAAGGCCTCCCAGTGGTCTGAAACATGTTTGATAATCAAGCTACCTTTAGCTACATTATTAGGATAGGATAGGATATAACTTTATTGATCCCCAGTGGGGAAATTCGGGATAGGAACTATCCGAGAGGATTATCCGAGAGGATATCCGAGAGGATTTTAACCATGAGGAAAACTCATGGTTAAAATGTTACTTATCAAGAATTAACAAACTGTACTGACTGCATCTTCCCAACTATTTTTTCATCCAGACTCATTTGCTCTGTTGGTTTTGCTTTTTTCTCTCACTGCAAAGTATTTTTAGAGTTACAGCAAGTTGTTGCACCAAAGTCTCCATTTTCTTTACATCTGTTTCCCCACGAGATCACATGAGCTGGTGCACTGCTGCTGCTCCATCTGGTGCGATTATCTTAATAATATCCTGTAGTGTCTTGTAGTGCGCGCATATGCAAGATTAGTTTCACCTTATGTGTGTGATGCAGCCCAAAATCTGTTTTTAAAACTCCTGCTGTTTGGCCTGACTACTTCAAAACTTGCCCAATCTGACGTTTTTGCTTTTGTTTGATCCACAGCAGCCAAAATTAGAGCCGTAATGGGCTTTCTGGTTGAGATTTCTTAAATAATGAAATGTTATTTGCTTAATGAACAGCCTTCATGACAAAGCATCTGTTTTCAGCCTCCTTTGTTTCCCTCCACATCAAAACACTTACTTATGCTGCCTGTAATATGTTCAGTGTTTGATGCTTATGATGTTCATGCTGCTTATTTTTGTCATGTTACATGCTGCTTGTCTATTGTGATTTTTGTCTGCTGCTTGAATTTAGGGCATGACGGTAGCTTTTAGTCCTCATCAGACACTCTATGTTCTCTATGTGCTCTATTTTTGCTCAACACAGGGTGTAAAAAGGGTAAGCTTTAATTACAGGCACAAATTTATTACAGGTCTGCTGTGCTCAGTTGCATTTGTTTGTGTTGTTTTTGTTATTATTGTGGTTTTAGGGTTTCAGTGCTTATTTTTAGTTCAGAGTAATTTGGGATAAAATGGGATGTGTTGTTGAATGTGGCATTAATGGTGTTTTTCTCGCTATTCAGTATAAAAATATGATAAACCCCTAATTCTTTTCTCTTCTAACTCCAGTGGAGATGCAGGCGAGGATGCTGGTGATCTGGACTTCAGTGCACTGCTCAAGAAAAGGTAAGATTATTCATATTTTCAGATTTCCAGGTTCATCTGCCTTGAATTCGGTTTGCCCTCTGATTATTGTGATATTCACCACTGTTCATCAGGGCGCGGAAACAAGAGGGGCCAAAGGAAGAGGTGGATGTTTGGGAAATTTTAAAGGCAGCCAAGCCCTGTGACTATGAGAAGATTGCCTTTGAGTACGGCATCACAGACCTGAGGGGCATGCTGAAGAGGCTGAAGATGATGAAGAAGGCGGAGGCCAAGAAGAGTGACGGTGAGGAGCCAGGGAAGAGACAGAGGAGTGGTTACAAGGTGAAGGCAGACTGTGCGTTAGGAGTGAGACGGCAGGCAGGAAAACGAGACCTCTCTAATGCAGTAGGCTGTAAATACCAGCAGCGTTTAAAGGCCTCGCGGGACACGTTATATTGCTGGGACAACAGGTGGAATGTGTGTTAGCTTATGCTTTCTACTGGTTGGCACGTATGGATTACTTGACCGTTAAAGCAGTGGTTGAAATATCCTAACAGGATGCTCTCTTGTCAGCTTTCCTGAGGAAGCTGGATTCAGCCTACTCCGTGGAGAAGGGCAAGAAGATCTCACTAACTGTGGAGTTGGCCGACCCCGACGCTCCTGTCACGTGGTTCAAAAATGGACAGGAAATCAAACCATCGGCCAAGTGAGCCACTGTACAGTATATGTGTCTGTGTGTACATAAAAGGTGTTTGTGGACTGGACCATAACGTAGAGCAAGTTTACTAATATACTGATAATTGCTGTTATTTAATGAGGTTGCTCACCCGTGGATTGTTGTTAAAGAGACAAGGGGAGTTAACACAAAGTGACCTAGGATGTAGTGTAAAGCTAAGACTGTAGGCTTTAACATCTGATGACTCTGACACTAACACAAGGCCTTAAAGTCAAAGCTGGCTGTGTGTGTGGACTGCAGATACCAGATATAGTTGGTAGGGATGCAAATTCATATTAAAAAAACAATAGTTTTCTTAACTGATAATAAGCAGCCTTATCAATCAATAATCGAGTAATCAATAACACAAAATTAACTCAGTAGATATCATTCCATGTCTTGATGACATAGCTTTAAATCCAATCAGTGACTAGCCACAAGCCCACCTACAGGACGATAGGTCTGTCCGATAGGCATTAAGCATTACAGGAGGCTTTGTCATAGTGCCCGTCACCAGCTAAACTCCCACAATGCTTTCTGTTTACCAAAGCAAAACTGCCGGTAATCATAGCAACTGCCTCCTGGGATAATGTACAATACATTTTCTGACATGCATGTTCTTTGTCTTCTGTCTTATCAGTTAGTTAGTTAGTTAGTTAGTTAGTTAGTTAGTTGGTCTTGTTATACTACCTGCTAGTCATGTTCCATATATATAGCCTACAGTAGAATACTGTCTACATATTCTACGAATGCACAGCTAGTTAATTAGGCATAATTTGAAGGTCTTAATGCGATTTAAATGGGTAACTATAGTAAAAATTTGTAAGTAACATTTTAACATGGCCATCTAGGGGGATTGACTCATTTTTGTTGCCAGCCTCAAGTGGCCATTCATGGAACTGCAGTTTTTTGCACTTCCACATTCATTTAACTTTTCAGTCTCGGTGTTTGCTGCTTGGGTTTATCACCCACTGCCATTTCAGTAGTTGCTGCAGCCAGAAAACAGAACACAACAACAAAAACTAGAAGGTCAACAGGAGAGCACAGGCCTCCACTAAAGCCAATAGTCCACCCTTCTATGATAAGCAAATGCACAACCAAAACCAAAAAATTTCCTCCACCAAGTTTTATGTAAATCAGAAACAGAACAAGGAAGAGGTGAGATGGTTAAAGAAGACAACAACCTCCATAAATGAAGGTAGCAGGCGAGACCGCTGTCAGTTTCTAACAATAACTTATAAATTATATCTAATTACACATCCAGAGCACAGTGAGGAACATTAACATTGGTTTGGAGTCACATTTCTGTGATTCTACTGAAGCTCCTAGGATTTCTGTGACCTATAAAGTCCAATATTGCTGCTCTGTGTTAGTCTTCAGTGATTCCACATATGAACCAGTTAATTTAGAACTGCGTCTGTC
>OMNN01054849.1:32414-43562 GCA_900302755.1 Chromis chromis
ACATACATATACATTGTCTTGCACCATTGCAGCAAGATTTTAAACATTATTTATTTTATTTTTTTTTACAGTGTATATAATTACATATTAATGGTTTAATTGCACAAAACTAAAGACTAACTAGATAACTAATAGTACAATTGCTGAGTGTGGTTTGACACCTATATAAACTAATACAATGGAATAATATACATTTACTAAAGGTCTGTTTGCATGTGTTAGGAATACTACTGCTTATGTGAAAACACCTTTTGTAGCTGCAGAGTGAGTCTGTGTGTGAATTATGTAGAATAAAACACCAGCAGTGACGTCATCTGAGTCAGCTGGAGCTGCAGTTTGAAAATGAAAGAAACCTGTGGGTGTGGAGTCGTAACAAACTGATGCTGCTACTAACACACAAGGGTTGCATGGAGTTGCATAACACGAACGGCAGGTTCTGACAAGGAGTCCAACAATGTAACCGGAGTGCAACGATGAATTTCTGAAGTGTTTCAATAAAAGAAAAACCTACACGTGTCTGGAAAGCATGCAAACACAGAAGCCCCGCAGTAGCTAATGCATTCATTTACAGAAACTAAATTTAATGCTATTTTAATCTGTGTTTTACTCCCACACAAAGAACTCAACTGTCAGCCCTGCAGTATTCATTCAGTTCGTCTAATTACACTCACTATTAACTGACCTTGAGTTGTCTGACGACGCAAACAGCTTGTAACCTTCCACTGCATGTGATGACGCTGTGACACTTCTGTAGCTTTTTGATATTTGTCACCATATTTTTTTTAACCTGAACGTAAATGTGTAGGAGCGGAATTGTGTGTGTGTTCTGTTGTAAATGTGTGGATTCCTGCCTTGCTGTAAAACTGTGAGTCACTCTGTTGTCTTCAGGCCCTTTGCGTCCGATTGTGGCCGTTATTCATTTTTCTCTCCCTCTCTTTTCTCTTTTTTGTCTCTTCCTCTCATCATTTGTTCTTTATCCTGCTCATATAATCTTCCCCCATCATCCCCCTGTGTGTGTGTGTGTCCAGGTATGTGTTTGAGAGCGTGGGCAACAAGCGGACACTCACTATCAACAAGTCCAGCCTGTCGGATGACGCAGCATACGAGTGCGTGGTCGGGGAGGAGAAGAGCTTCACGGAGGTTTTTGTCAAAGGTATATGAGTCACTGTCTTTGGAGGAATCCTTCTTTCAGGAGGGAGTGGTGTTTTTTTTTTTTTTCCTGCTCGGTTTAGCAAACGCTGTCATTTGAGCGTTGAGAGGCTTGACAGCTCTGTTCCCCTTCTTGTGTCTGTGTTTGTCATCTGTTTATTCCGACGCTTTCATGCCACACAGTAACACGCCGCGCTCTGTTGTCTGCTCACTCATTTTTAATGGGTACGTGGCGAGTGGAATTTTTATGCTTTGTTTATTGTCATGTATCATTGTCGTCGTGCTGTATGTATTAATGTGTTGACATATTTATTACAGTCTGACTGATACCAGTGTTCATGAAGGACGATTTGAATGCTAATTGCGACATAAAATTTGGAGGTCGTGTATCTGAAAGCTATATTTCATACCGAGAGTAGTGACAAAAAAGATATTCAGTGTTTTTGTTGTTACATAAGTGGTTTAATGGAAAACATGGTAAATGGAATAAACACTGCCACATCAATAAAACCACTGACAGGTGAAGTAAATAACACTGATTGTTTCATTACTATGGCGTCTATATTTTAGGCAGCAAATGAACAGTGTGTTGTTGAAGTTGGAAGCAGGAAAAATGAGGAACTGAGCGACTTCGATAAGGACTAAAGTGTGATAGCTATCGACTGGATTAGAGCATCTCCAAAATGACAAATCTTGACGGGCATTTGGAGATGCAGAGGTTACCGAAAGTGGTCCAAGAAAGGACAACCAATGAACTGGTGACAAGGTTGTGGATGCCCAAGGTTCATTTATGTCCTTGGGGGGGCCAAGACTGACCTACAGAAGAGCTACTTAGGCAAAACCTAAATGCTGCTACAATAGATAGGTGAATGGAGCTGTCTAGACCAGAGTGTCCATGATGACTCCTGTCCACCACCAGAAGCTCCTAAAATGGACATGTGAGAGTTACAGCTGGACCATGATTGGAAGAAGGTGGCCTGGTGTGATGAATGACACTTCTTTTACATCATGTGGAGCCAGTGGAAGAAGTGTGATGCTCTGGACAAACTGGAAAACCTTGGATCCTGGTATTCATGTAGATGTTACTTTCACACCTAAGAATGCACTTCAAGAAGTCCTTGGCCTCACCCAGAAACAAGGGGCGTAACTCCCATTTTGGTGCATAACTCTATAATATAAAGGCTTACATCACTATCCACAGAAGCTTCAAGATGGCTGCTGTTGCTCCAGGACAATGCGTTCGTCCACACACCACAGGTGGCAGAACCCAAATGTGGCTTTGAACTGTTCCCTCATGCACTTTACTCACCCAACCTGCACAGTCTGACTTCTATCTGTTTCCCAAACTAAAATCCCATTTCCGCCATTAGTGATAATAGAGTCATCCATGCTGTTGAGGAGCATCTGGAGGTTCAAGATGTGACCTTCTTCCGCAAAGGGATAGTGAAGCTTGAACATCAGTGAACCAAGTGCATTGACTTTTTGAAGTACCCTCGTTCCTTAGCATCTCTGCAGACCAGGTCCACCCTTTAATGGCAGCAGTATTTCCTGATGGCCTCTTTCAGCAGGATAATGCCACACTGCAAACACTGTTCAGGAATGGTTAGAGGAACCCGACAAACAGTTCAAGATGCTGATTCAGCCTCCAAATTCATCAAATCTTAATCCAGTCAAGCATCTGTGGGATGAACTGTAAAGACAAGTCCGATCTATGGAGGCTCCACCTCACAACTTCTAGGATTTGAAGGATTCTTGGTGCACGGACACCTTTAGAGGTCTGTGGAGTTCAGGCCTCGACGCGTCAGAGCTGCGTTATTAGATATTAGATGGCACAGGGAAATGTTTTAAGTAGGTGCAAGGTTCATGTAATCAAGTTAACTACTTCATGTCTGTCATGTCTCTTCAGTGTTTGTTTAATAGATCTAATTGGGTCTCCTGCATCTATATTAATCCAGTGCTTTACTCTGCTCACTGTTGTCCATCCTCCTCTTACATATCAGGCCACACAAGAGGCGAAGCTCTTCAGTGCCTCAACGCAGCCTCCGAGTGTGTATCTGTGAGTGTTTGTGTCCGTATAAATATCATTCACACGGTTGTTTGCACACACCTGCATCAGTACCTTTTGTCGCTGATTCATCTTGACGTTAGCGAGGGCAGCAGCGAGTTCAGCAGGTGACAGCTAGTCAAAGCTAGCAGTCGAAGTACTTTTAAAAAGACATGAGGTACTGTGGCTGAAGCTCGGGCCTCCGACGTGTTGTACTATGAGGTTTCCACAAACTCCAGTTCAACACTTGCAAAGCTGTGTGAAATGAGAAATACAATGTCAGTGCATGTAAAAGTTATGTTCTTGCACACACTAGCTAATAATATTACACAAATTACATGGGTTCACTTTGAGATTATATGAAATTGTGCCACATTTAAATCTGAATCTGAATGCACCTTTAGAGTTTTTAGAACCCCTAAACAGACAAATAATGGGTTATTCCAAACAGCAAGTATAAAACACCCAACTTATGGAATTATTTCTACTATTATAGCAAAGTTTCACAATTTATTTTGTGCCATTATACTTCACAGGTCTCATAATGCCCTGAGCAGAGTTAAAGTTTTGTCCTTAACACCTCCTTGGATACGTCTGTGTCTGTGTCTGTGTCTGTGTCTGTATCTGTTCCCGAGGGAAATGAAATCCACAGTTTTTAAGCGAACAAACCATAAACATCAAACTCATCTCACAAAGCTTTCTTGAGTCAGATTCTCTACGTGTCTGAGGGCAGAGCGGATTGACTTGTCCGGAGGGAGACGACATCCTGACGATGACAAATAGCTGAAGCTAGTGAAGCATCAAGCTTCACACAATGCAGTTACACAATGTGACTCCCAGCACCTCAGGAGACAGAGGAACCTCCACCTGTACGAGAAGGGTCCGTTTGGTGGCTCTGATGAGGACTTCAGGAGCTTATTGTGATGTTATTCAAATCTAACAGAGGGGTTGCACATGTCCTTCTTCTGCCATCGACCTCCATCCACATAGAGGAAATTGTTGCGAATTCGCATCATACTGCTTGCACTCCGACTGCAGCCGAGATAGCGTATGCATTCCCCCAATGCCAGTTTGTCCATATTCAATACATACCTAGGAACCTTTTGCAAGCACTGGTTTCTCGTAGGACCGGTCGGAGTGGCATTTGTGGCATCAATAAAAAAAAAAAAACATTAATGCCTGTTGCATCATACCTTTAGATTGTATTATACTGTATGTGCTATAGACAAATTAACAATCTCCACTTAATTTAGCATCAGCTTGAAAGCAACAACTAATTAATTTTTTTAATATAATTGTAAATAAATTCAGGCGTCAAGGGGTTAATGGTTTTCAACATCATGGTCAATATAATTTGGCAAAAATAATATTGATTAAAAATAGAAAGTGTAAAATACGTGAATAAGGGGGATCAATACTTGTATTTACTTGGCTGCATGGCTGGAAATCACAGAAATAATATTTTTCCAGTAATCAAATTGATGTTCTGACTGATTCTTGCTGATATTTGGCAAACTATTATATCAGACATAACTGTTCATACACTGCAATGCTCCCTAAGAAATATCTGTGTATTAACAGCTGTATATAGTAACAGAAACTTTACATAGCATGTGATTCATGGGTCTATTTTTTATGTTCATTTCCAATATTGAATTGCATTTCATCAGTTTTTATAGTTATTTTAATGTCTTTGCTTATGTCTGTTAATAGGAATTGTAATTAATTGGCAAACTCGGAACAATTTTAGATAGAGATTTAAAAATAATCCCTTTTATTTTAGTTTGGTATTTTTACAGAAATGTTAAAGATATATAAGCTAACAAAAAGATATGCTTTTGTCACAGAAAATGTGTTTGAAAAAATGCTTTGACAAGCGTTATTATCACTGTAGATACACCATTAAACGAAAAATGTAATTTTTATTGCAGTAGCTATTGTCTATTTTTATTTACAACAGGTGAACCATTAACTAACAGAGTTTCAGTTTTTTGCCAGTAGTTTTTCATATATTTCACTGATTTTTATTTATTCATTTTTAACAGTGTATTACATTTCGTTTTTAATGCCAGTTTGCTTTGAGTCATTAACTAGACAGAGGCTAACTGATAATGAAATATTTCCATTCCCACCAGCTACTCATTTTAGTCATTTCATTCTAGTTATTCTGATTATTTGCTCTTAATCGTGGCCTTGTGAACACTGATGCAGATATTTTTCTCAAAAGATATTTCCCCACCAGTTTAACAATAAAAATCTGCTCACACAAACCGTTTTATACAAAACATCTCTTTGCACATGGAATCACAAAAACAACGACAAACTCTTTAACAAGCACGTCAGGCCAGTTTAAATCAATGATATTTCAAATTGCAGAGAAGATCATCATTTTAGCGTTTCTGAAGAATTTAAACTGAGGAAGTTGTAAACAAATCACTGTATATCTGCCATTGTTGTTGTTATTTCAGGCACATGCTCACTACACAAACTGGATGTGATATAATCTCCCAAACTCTACATTTTACACAGACTATAGCTTTAGAGGGTGTTTTAAAAATCTCTGTTTTAATGACCTAATTGCGTGCAGAGAGGCCCAAATGTTTAAAAACTCATTAACTTTGCAAAATATCTGCATTAATGTGGACAAGGCCTTAGTCGAAATCCAGATTTGCATGTGTCAGAGTGTCGCCTGAGGCTCACACAGTCGCCAAATGAGTTGTTTTGTCATGGCGCGTTGAAAAGCATTACTCACTCCACTCAAGTGCTGTTACCTTCCAGATCTGTTTGCCTACCACACTCCTCCTCTCCCCCACTCGTGTTAGTGGTCAGTGCTCCTCCGGTGATTCAGATACGTACAGTTGGTGATTTACATAACGCGCCAGTGCAGGTCTTTAATGACTCAGTGGCCGTTTTTACAGGAGGTTTGACTCAAAGCTGTGCTGTTTGTCTCCAGAGCCTCCAGTCACCATCACCAAGATGCTGGACGACGTTCACACCGTGGTGGGTGAGAAGGTGGAGTTTGAAGTGGAAGTGTCTGAGGAAGGAGCCAACGTCAAATGGTGAGTTAACGCTCCCTTTGGTTCGCTCCCATATTAATTATGAAATGCAGATTCATTAGTCGGAGGTCAGCTTACAAGTATAAATGACTAAACAGTCCACAGAGGCAGCGAGTTTGGAGGCCTTGTACAACAAAGTGTTGCTGTGTGAGATGTGGGATTCATCATTATCAAAGAATGTGATGTGAATGTCGACAGAGGTATCTTCAGTTCAGGTAATAACAGCAACTTTCATGTAGTTAAAGGCAAACATTAAACTGTTTAACTATATTTCCAGCTGTTTTCTTTCACCTAGTAGTTTATAACAGTCGTGTTGGAGCATAACATCCTCCTGGACGATATTTCTAAAAGAAAACCAATATCTATAGCGTGTTTTTGTTTCTAATATTATACGTTTTTTAAAACTTGATCAGCACTTGGAGTTGCACGCGTTTAATGCATGACTTGTGCTACATAATTAAAGTTTGATTGATAAAGAAAGTTGAGCAGTCGACCAGGACTTTAGAATCTAGTTTATAGCTGAAAAAAATGATAGAAAAAGCAGAAACAAAAGCTTGTATACAAACAGCTGGTTGCTAGTGATTTGCAACGCAGCAGAAATGCCTTACAAATGTTCATGTTTTGCTTTGTTACAGTACAAAACACCCAGGACTTTGTCTGAGAATTTAGGGATATACGTATAAGCCTGGATGGGCTGTTAACTGGGGAACTGTTGTCACTGGATAAGCTTGTTTCATGAGGAGGACTTGGTGATTTCATCGACAAGTTTTACATATTTAGACTACATAATGTCAATGTGGTGATAAAATGATGAAACCAAATGTAAATGCATGTAAAAGCTACGATTTTACGCAAACCTGTTGATGTTTTTACGGACATTACATTGTTTAATGTTGCCTAAATGGGAACTAGTTTAGCTGGTCTTTATGTGCTCAAAAATCCAAGTTTATTCACCCCAAACAGACAATGTACCGACTGCAGAGCTGTAATCTGGCTAGTAACTGACTAGTCGGTATATTTAGGTCTAAATCTTTTACTGTGCGCACCAGAAACCCCTTTTTGTCTGTTATTTCCCTTCAGTCCAACGTCTTTTTCCTCCAAATGTTTAAGAAATAACGCCAGATTCATAAAGCCGAGGGATAAGTGCAGATTACTTCCACTAGTTGAAACATTTTGCGATCATGCAGATGGCTTACTCCACTGCTGTGGGTAAATCCCTTACTATGGCCCAGTAGCCTCTTCACAGTGAGATTACACACAATTGTGCCACATGTAAATCTGCCTCTGAACACACCTTTAGAGTTTCTGTGAACCCCCACAACAGATAAACTGGGTTATTCCAAACCAGAGAATAAAAAACAACATGAGAAAGCAGAAAGAAAATATGCAAATACCAGTTGCTTGTGTTTTGCACTGCAGCAAGAATTCGCCTGACAAATGTGCAAAGACAATACTATGTTTTTTTGTTTTGTTACAGTGCACAACGCTAAAAATGTGTTTTATACATCCATATTAAACAACAGCTTATAATGGATGACTTTTTATCGGCAAACTGTCTGAGAGCTATTTTAACAGTTGTTTTGAGAGCAGAACCCAAAATCTATTTGAAGAAACGCTCACCTCCTGCACCGTCTTCAACTGTGCCAAAGCTTTGTGATCCCTGAAGGCTCCAGCCATGTAGAGCGCCGCCGACATGTCAATCAATAGCTGCTCCTCTCTTCTCGGTGCTCCAGTGTCACTGATGCATGTGTGTGTGTATGTGTGTGTGTGTTTTTTTCTCTGCACAGGATGAAAGATGGAGTTGAACTGACGAGAGAAACTGCAGGTTCAAAGTACAGGTTTAAAAAGGACGGGAAGAGGCACATTCTGATCATAAACGAAGCCACGACAGAAGATATTGGAATGTACTACGCCTTCACCAATGGTGGAGAGTCCAAGGCAGAGCTGGAGGTTGAAGGTACCTGGAAACACACACACTTAAAACACCAGTGATATCAATCGTCCTAAAGACAATCCAACAGCATCAGAAGCAGTAACTTAAAGTTGACTAACGACGTCTCAGTGAGGAACTTAAACAAAATTTAATCAGCACATGTTGATGTTTTCCATCCTGACAAGCATGAAAAGCAGCAAATTAGTCATTACTCATGTCGTAATTAATATTACTTCATTAGTATCTTGTATCAGTGGTTCACAGCATTCGTCATACCGATTTTCTCCTACACCTCCAAAATTGATGGCAGGCTTCAGACAGCCGGCTGTCTTAGTCGCTGCTTACTTGTGAGCCAGACGAGTCTCCTAAATTGATTATAGTGTGAGAAAATGTCTGTCCCTCCTCCTCAGCTGCAGGATGGGAATGCAGAGAGGAAGCAGTCTAGTCACAGCCGCTGAGAATCAGGTGGTTAATATGAACGTAGTATTGCAATCTGGGCGGCTAAATAGACTGTCTGCATGTAGCGGGTCCACAGATGATGGAGGAACACCTCATTATCATAGTGTGACGCTGAAGAAGAGGCAAAGAAATTAACTAAATTATTACTCCTCAACTTCTATTTATAAAATATATGAGTGCATTTAATATATGAGGCAGTAATCCAGTCATAAGTCATGGTATAAAATAAAAGATTTTAAAGGACTGTAAAGAAATAGGTCAACATTTTTTGAAATATGGTTATTTCATAATATTTTTTTATTATATAGCACCTTTTTACAAAGTGCTTTGACAAACCAGATCCAGGTGGCAAAATGCCAACAAGAAGCCAGACACTAAGGGCTACTGAAAGGAAGAAAAATAACAGAATGAATATGTACAAATAATATAATAAAAGCAATAAAAGCCGTGATAGATAATAAGAAGACGATATTGCATGAAAGCAGATCTATAAAATGGGTTTTAGGAAGTGATTCAAAAGAAGTCACTGCTTCTGTGAGACTAATCTCCTCAGGTCTGATCGCAAACACACCTTTAGATTTAAAGTTTGACCTCAGAGCAGCAAGAATCGACCAACCTGAAGGTCGAAGGCTGCAAGCTGGAACATACGGGGCCAACATATGTAGCTTGGGACTAGAACCAGCTTTAAAAGTGATCAGTGCAATCTTAAAATCAATTCTAAAACAAACAGAAACTAAAAATATATCAGTGAGAACAGCTTTACTGGGATTTGGCTGTATTAAAATACTGTATATGTGAGCACAGGGAGCAGGAGAGAAGCAAGAAGTCTCCATGCTGAAAACGCTTCTGGTGTTTGTGCATTATCTTAGTGCTACTGTTTGCAGTAAAAACTCTGCACAGTTTACAACCCACCTCTTTGTTCCCTGATAATCTGAAGTTCTCTCATTCTTTGGAATCGTCTTTGTCTAAATTGCAGCACGTCATGACGCCACAATTACATAGTTATACTAAAGACAAACATTTGTTAGAATGGGTTTAAGTACAAACAACACATGCATCGCTCAAAAATATTAATGTCAACACCTTTTCAGCACCGACATCATCGATTATACCAACTAATTGCAGCAGCTCTACTTTTTACCGAGCCATTCTCACTGTTCTACCCTGTTTCCAGTCCTTTTGATAAGCTAATTCCCTGCTGACTCCTGCTACAGTTCGGGCATGACAGTCATCTCATCTAACTCTCTGCTACAAAGTGAACAAAGCAGATTTCTCAAAATGTTGAACTGCTCCTCGAGAACAGGAATTACAAGAGCAGTGAAACTTTAAATGTTGGGTTTTGTCAAGTGATTACTTAAGTGTATTTGTGACCTGTAGTTACATGTTGCCACTTGGCACGGGTCAAAATCAGCTGTATTGTCTGCGTAAACAAACCTCCGTATGCTGCAGTATGTTTTGATCTATGCCGTTTTCTTCTTTTTATTTACTCCAGAAAAGGAGCTGGAGGTTCTGCAGAGCATAGCTGACCTGACTTTGAAGGCAGCTGAACAGGCTGTATTCAAGTGTGAAGTGTCGGATGAAAAGGTGACGGGGAAGTGGTTCAAGGATGGTGTCGAAGTCCAAGCCAGTGATCGTATCAAAATGACGCACATCGGAAGGTATCGCTGCACATCAGACTGCTGTGGGTTCATGCTTTGATGTGAGAAAGCTGCAGTTTAAAGCTCCGTCTTCACGTACGGTTACACACATTCAAACACAGACTCATGAAATCATACAGCTATGACAATAAACATCATCTGCCACATGGGTTTTCTCAGTTGTTTGACCCATTTTTAGGATCGGCTGCAGTCTGTAAAGCTCTAACCTCTAAACACACTCACATGCAGCGTACACAGCCCGAGGGTCTGGGGTTTCTCTCAGTAATCCCTCCATCAGAGCGGCCTATGGCAGGAGATATGCCAAGGCGACAGCGGTCACACAAGGTGAAAGCCATTTAGTATGTTTCTCACTCTGCCATATAGCCTCATGGAGAATGTTGCTAGGGCAACTGTCCTTTGCATAATTGCGGGTCATAGCGAGTGTTGTCTCCTTGGTAACATCTGGTAACACGTCCTCAGGACCCACAAGCTTACGATTGATGACGTGAAGCCTTCAGACGCTGGAGATTATACCTTCGTCCCCGATGGCTATGCGCTTTCTCTCTCTGCAAAACTCAACTTCCTGGGTGAGAGCGACTCGCAAACCAACATATGAAGCTTCTTCTCAACATAAACATTTTTAATAAGGCTGAGTTGTATCTTCCTCTTCAGAAATCAAGATTGACTATGTACCTCGCCAAGGTAAGTGTTGCTGTTTTTGAAAAATATAGTTTTATTCATGATCTTGCATGACAGCAAATATTAGATCTATATGCATGTGCTGACATGGTTGTGGCATTGGTCTAAGGTTGGATATCAGCAGGACATCTAGTGCCAATATGGTGAAAGTTACAGTTAGGTTTTAAAGTC
>OMNN01054851.1:0-10345 GCA_900302755.1 Chromis chromis
CAATGGCTGGATGCGTATATCTGCATTGGTTAGATTGTGATATGTCAGTTGCTGGGTTGCAGTTGCTGCTCTGGGCTTAGGTGTCCATCACACATGCATGTTGGGTCAGGGTTTGTCAGCTCCTGTCGAGTCCCAATGTTGAGAACTGATGGGACCCGCCAAAATGTGCTGAATCACTCTATAGGCTTTACATCAAATTCATACCCCTTTTGCATTCCTCCCTCACTTGTGTCCTCTGGCGGCCTGTTCTGTTCTTTACCATCAAGACTTCCACCATTCTGATGTCCATTTTATTTTTATTTATTTATTTAGTTTTGTTTTGTTTTGACTCTTTGTTTTGTGTGGGTTTTTTGTTTGTTTGTTTTGTTTGTTTGTGTGTTTATTTTTTTTGCAGTTGTTTTTTTCAGATGTGGTGTTGATTTTCGGGAATAACAACATCTAACATTCTTACTCTCTTATAACACTGCCTGTCTCTACCCTCCCCTGTTCGTCTTGTTTCGTCCTGTCTATCCTTTGTCTCCCCCTCAATTCACTAATTCACTGAGGTGCAGCACTGCCCTCTCTGGCTCATGATAAAGTTGACCCCCCCTTTGTGGTGTTAATCAATGAGAATAAATACAGACAAAAAAAAACCCAAAAAACAAGTTGAGCAAACTAGCTAAGACAATTAGCAAACATTTATTAGCGGTGAGCAAATAAGCTTTGTTATGTCTTCCCTGGTGAGTTAAAAACATCTTTTAATGTGGCTCTATATGTTGTGTTATAGATGAAACACCATTCATCAGTATTAACAGTGGGTCAGCTGGCAGCTTTTGTTGGTTGGTTCATTGATTTATTAGAGTATATGGCGAACAATGCTCTGTGGGGAACCGGAGAATGTGTTGGGGAGACAACTTTTGTATGGTTGTACCATTTATGCAGTCCTTCTTTTATCAGGATCCTCTGTCAATCATTAATCATGTCTATTCTTGTCCTCACATGCAGGACGCAATCATTTGTTTTAGGATTCATCTGTTTCCTCTGTCTTAATCCTCCTTAATTCTCTCGTAATCATCACTCAGCTGTAGTGTGTTTAGGGACTGTTATAGTTTGTGTACATATTCAGGTCAGTGTCAACATGTATGACTGATTTTACACCAAACCACTTGCAAACATTACAACATCCATACTTTGAGGTCTAAACATGAAACTGGATGTTCACTGTGTGTGGACAGTTGTATGTTAGGCTGAGAGATTAGTGTGAGGCAGAGCGGAGCCGATACTCCACAGAGGACTGTGTGTCTTCAGTTTGACAACATGCTGACTGTAATGCACAGGCTGGTCGTCTGCCATCCAAAAAAAGAGGAAGAAGAGATGAAATCATTCTGGTAATTCATTGTCGATGGAGATATATGCAAAAATAACTCGAGAACGCTGATTGAATTTTTCTGTCAGCTGTGTGGAGATGATGTATTTTAAAGTGAAATGAATGTAATCAGGACTAAAGTTTTCAACAGTTTCTGTTTATTGTATATGCATCACTTCATTCCTATACTAGTGCACCTGCAGCTGACAGTGAAGCAATGCACAACACACTGCAGCTGCTGGTAGCATTTTCCAGTACAGAAGGAACAAAAAGTAGTTTGTTTGCATTATTGTATTTTCTAGATTTCCTTCAGTCAGTCCTGAGCAATGATTTATACGCATTGCTTTATATTATAGGACGATACTAAACATCACTTAAGGTCCTTTATAAAATCACAGAACAGGGAGGTATGTGTTTGTCATGACATTAGAGATGTTGTGTGGCTTTATCAACTTGTTCATTTTGCTTAAAGTTAGGCTCATCCACACTAATAAATTTAGTTTTAAAACACATAACTTCTGCCACGTAAAGCAAAGACTTTGGGTAACGCTGCTGATTTTGTCTTAGTCTAATAAACGGTGTTGTGTTGTCTGAGAGATTTGGAAACGATGACACAGACACCAATGTTCGCTTTCACCCATATGTCCAGTACATGTGAATGGTCACGTGACATGTCTTTTCAGGCATGTAGACATGGAGATTACTTCTGAAATCTAGTAGAGAAAAATTCTTTTAGAACTGTCTTCAATCGGGCAAGTTGTATTTATTTTTTGATGTCAGCTGGTATTGACCATGTTTCTTGCTGTTCGAAGATGAAGACAACGACGAAGGCAAAAGCAACTGATCAGTCATGTGAGTCAAATGTTCGCTGCGTCACAACTTATCGGAAAAAGGTGTTTCAGTCTGTTAATATGTGCATAAACTCTTTTCCTAAAAAGTCAAAAACCATGTGGAGCAAGGGTAAAGACTTCCAAGAAAATACATTTATGGCAACATGATAATGATTAGCAGAAGGCTTCTCTGGAGTCCAGAGACCCATTAAGATTCCCTGATATACCTGAACAAACTAGATGCTGTCAAAGTTAAGTTGAAATGATGACACAGACACCCACGTTCGCTTCACTTTCACCCACATGTCCAGTATATGTGAATGGTCACGTGATATGATCTTTTCAGGCATGTAGATATGCAGATTACTTCTGAAACCAAGCTAAAACACTTGTCTGGACCATTCACTTTAAAATGGCATTTTAACAGCGGAGCTGTCCTGACAGTGGCGTCTCCACCAAAAGTGTCTCTACAGTGGAGGTCTGCAGCCAGGCTGTCTCGCCATTATCTGGCCCTGTGCAGCTTTACAAGACACATAGTTTGGGAATTGTGTTTGTGCTTTTAGCAAACTGACAGACAGACTAAACGTTCTTCATCAGATATCGTCTATAAAAGTAAAAACACAAAGCACATCTGGTTTACCGGTTCAGTTGTTTGAGCTTTTCTGGTAAGATCTAGAGGAATTCAGAGCATGTGGATATTTGGTTTAGTTGAGCATTTATGGGGCAGGACACCTGGCCGAACACGAAGACTCTTTTCTAGGAAAACAATGAGTCCAGGCCCCACTTTAGCAATCCTCCATGTCTACTTTAATTGTCTTCAAACTCACATGGTGATAAACATGTACAGAGCGAGTGAATCTCAGACAAGACAGAGCCTCCTACTGTAATTAAAAGGTGAAGCTGATGATATTCTAAATTGTAAAATAATATAATTAGTACTTGCAGTCTTACCCAAGCTTTGGCCACACAGATAGTCAGTGGGTGGTCTTTTGATGGGGTTTGTTGGCATTAAGAAAAACAGAGAATATAAAATCTGTCAGAATGGAAATTACAAAGAGCAAAACGTCACATAAATATGCTGTAAAAGCCAGACCTCATTTTGCGAACCCAGTGTTTGCTGAAGTTTACGTCTTAAATCACATCAGCTCTGAGAAAAACAGCAATTTTCTGGCCTCTGCACATTGACTACTTAGTATAATGCATGCAGTGTGTGCTGTGCAACAATTGAAATGTGGTAAATGATGCCAAGCTTTGTGATGTAATTACTGTGTGTTTCTACAAGGATGGTGAGAGTCTTCCAACCCAAGTCGTTTGCCAATAAAACGTTACTATGGAGCAAAAAAATTGCTATACAAACTAGCCATGGGGTTGTTTTTCGTGTGAGGACAGTCCTGAAACAGATGCACAAAAGCAAGCTGCAACCCTAGTTTAAACCAAAAGAGAGAAGAAATGAAATTTTATATAGTTATTTTAAAATTGAAACAATATTCGTCCCACTAACTATAATAAAATTCTGCTACCACCTGGGTCATGTGGTGAAACTGGTGGTGCAACATCTCTGCCTATCAGTAGAGCCTGATTCCTGAAGCTTCAGGGGTTCTTGCTGGAAACTGACCTGATCTACTACTAAGATGTGAGCTGGCTTAGTCGAGGTAGAGTTCTGCCATAGTGTAGCAAACGTACGTACACGTGAAATAATTGGATGTGAAGCTTTGACTTTTCAAGGCAAATCAATGACTACAGTGCTGAACACTCTCCAGATCTGCAAGAAATGATCTGTGGGAGCTTACTGAAATGTACTGTGATGATCCTCTGAGGTGTCCACCAGCAGCTCCTACTGTCCTACAGGGGTTTGCAGAAGCTCAGTTGCTTTAAATACAGCACATAATGTGAGCAAACATCTTGTCTAATGACACTGAACAGGAGCAGACCGAGGGTCCAGAAAACCTCTGTGATGTACTTCCAGTCTCCATTATAAGACTTGTGCCTGACTTTACAGTGATTCATCTCTCCAAGGTCCAGCTTCACTGTTTAGCTCAGGAATGATATTTACTGCGTACAGTAAATTGCTTTGTGCTTTAAACACGCATTTAATGGAGAAGGCTTATGGCCAGCCAATATACATTTTCTTTATGTGGCTCCTGGTATAAAAGGTTTGAAGGCCCCTGATTCAAAGTGTACACCTTATCTCCTGGGGGCATGACCTTGGACCCTCCTACAGCGGTTTACTGACATGAGTGTCACTGTCTTTATCCTGCTTGAGTTACAGGCTTGACCTGTTTTACCAGATAATTTATCAGCAAAGTACTTAGGTAATGATGTTGTACAAACTTCATAATTAATAGTGTAGATACACGACCTATTTTACTGAGCAGGTGCCATCTTTCATGTTTCTTTCAAGTTGTTGTAATTCATCTGTGGTTCTTAAACATTAGCATCTTTGGAACGCTTTAAGGTTTTTACGAGAAAACCCATGAGACACGTATTGTCTGATACTGAGCAGAAACAACCTTTTTATATACCTGTTTTTACATAATGTGCATAAACTTACCTTTGAATCAGCCATCCACATCTTCTGAAGTGTTGATACTAGCATGGTCTGCTAAACCCTCAGATCCTTGGAGTCTGAGAGACGTCTGTCCAACAATGCATTAAGCTTACTGGGCAGGCGCTGGCCAAGCCGGGTGTGTTATTACAGTACAGCCAGGACAACGAGGCTTGAATCAGCAGAATACCAAAGTGAATGAATGAATGTGTTTTCATCTTCGGTCATGCTTCAGTTGGGGAAGAGCTTAGGTATCAAGACTGTCTCGTGTGATGGAAGACTGCGTGGCGCAGCAGAAATCTGATGTAACAGATCCTGCTGGAGCAATGGGAGACGCTCAAGAGCCGTCCACCCAAAGATGGAGGACAGATTTACAGGAGTGAAGTCATATTTCCTTATTGACTTCATGTACAGTATCTGTGGAATACCTGAAAACCTGACGCTTCAATCATGAGTCAGCACATGGTTTTATTGTTTTATATATATATATATATATACTTTATTTTATACAGCTAGATGAATGTATACATAGTATACAATACAAAAGACACATGATAAAAATAACATCTGTACATGATGTGAAAGAAAAAAGTAACTGTACATTACCACCTTTTAGATGGTATGACTGGTCCCTCTGAACCAAAAGACAAAGTGAAATGAATGTTCTGTTGAAGGACATGTTGGGACTGTGTCTACAAGGACAATGCAACTTTTGGATACACTAATGTTCTGTGATGTTTGACACATTTGTCTGATTGTTAAAATTGTGTAACGATGAGTCCAGACAAATGCTCCTGCACTTCAAACCTCAGAGTGTGACAACAAAACTGGACTTTCCTACCAACTATTTTACAATTGTGGGTCAAGTATGTGTTAAACTACACCTACTAAAACTGAATGGAACATCAGGATGGAAAGTACACCTACAGCCATTTGGTGATACACGTTTTAAGGTGGATTTTCCCTTTAATTTCACCATGGATGAAAAAAAACATATACATTTTGGCTGACATTATAATGATAGGCTGACGTGATGCATGAGCTTGGCAAAAAAAAAAAAAAAACACAATGTAAGCATTATGTGTTCTCATTAAGGGCTAGAGGTGACGGAGCAGCCATGCAGGCGGACAGAAGCATGACGGCTGAGGAAATGCCACTAGTCAACAAGCATTTTACCCAGAGCAACACAGCTAATCTGAACTGTTTTTAGACGACTGAAGTCCCACTGAAATCATTTCTTTCAAAAAACACATCTTTGGAGCACAATACACCCACTGTATTTATGGAGCTTTGAGGAGGGTAAGGGCCATACTGTACAGAGTTCATCAGGCAGACTCCTGACCCAGGGCAGTGTTTGTCACATATCAGCGTAATCATGACCTCATTGCACTGATTGCCAATATCTTCTAGGAATAATTTTAAGGTACTATTAATAATGACACATGGTGTGGAGCGGGGTCTTAAACAAGCATCTAACACCTGACTCGAAGGAATAAAGGGTGATCAAACCTTTGTTATTCGGCTCAGCTAAAGCAGTTTTTCCAGTGCTGTATGGCTTCTCAATAACCAATACATTTCCTGTTTTTACTGTTAGGATGGCCTTCTATTCTAAGTTATTTTTGCTACTTGAAAATGTAGCAGAATAAATCTTTCAATCCTTTCCTTTGCATTTCTGTATCTTTATATTTTTCTATTTCCACTGTTCCTACATAGTATAATTGCTTTTTCTGGTTTTTTACCTCTCCAGCTGTTTTAATGCTGCTCATGTCCTGCTTTTGGCTTTTATCTCCCTAACTCTGGTCAGAGATATATCCAACTCAGCATAGGGATATTTAGTAGATTGGCAGTATATGCTGCAGGGATGAGCTGTGTTTCCATCACAGGAACTTTCCTGGAGACTAAAGGCCAATCATGGTTTCCACATCCACGTGTCCACAAGGGTCTGCAGAGGTCTGCGTGATGTGAATTGCGTCATCTGCCAATGCCCAGACCACTCTGCGGATGTTTGCGTGCAGTCCAGAATTTAAGAATACAGATCGCCTGCACAGCAGGACTTTTTTTTCTTCCACCATATGTATGTCATGATGTACTATATTCCACATTCGTGTTAAGCGATTGCACAAACAGTTTTCTATGTTTGGCTTTGTCTTCTGGCCATAAACAAAGTAGCTCCACTTCTTCCTGTCAGGAGGTTGCCATCACATTTTGGAATGTGTGCAGACCAATATCCCCAATTCAATACACATGCGAGTCTACTGTTGAGGTTTGAGGCTATAAATGTCTGTGGACATGGACACGGAAACCATGAACTGGCCTCTAGAATCTTCTGAGGAACCAGGGTCTAAGTGAAGTTTCACTAACACCTTCCAAAAGTAGAGGCACTTTTGGGGAGGGGCTTGAGACCTAAACATTGCAATTCAATATAACCTCATTTATTCATCTTAGGTTGATTACATCCAGCAGCTCAGCACTCATTGTGTTTTGTCAAAACAAAATGGAGTTACAGAAGAGTTCCTGTGGTGGAGGAATCAGTTATGAAGCCCAGGCCTAGGCCATTTCTGCAGAGGAAAGACAGCGAGAAATTCATGGCTGCAATCCACAATGAGAGTCTACTTTAAAATGTTGTTATGGCTTTTGTCATTGTTTTGTATTGATACATATAAAAACAGGTTAGCTGACAAACTTGTCTAATAAGAGCTTTGGACTGCAGGGAAAAGCAGATAGCAAAGAGCTGAAAAAACCTCTTAATTCCAACGACTTTATGTACCTACTGTAGAATAAATCGAGCCAAATGCATGTCAGCTGTGTGCCTTCAAAGTCTGCAAAGGTCATGCAGACACTATGAACTGACCTCAATTGTTCCAACGTTTTACATCCTGATTTTAAGCCTCCTGAGGTGAGGGTTTGTCAGTGAAAAGGTAACTTTAAGATGACGAACTATGAGGGTACTTTGAGCAAGCCATGCTTCTGTCCAGCTCATGACACTGAGATGTCTTGACACTGTACTAAGGCTTTGTGGAAGGTTTGAACTCTTTGGCAACACAGAACAAACAGCTGAGCGTTGGTCGGTTTGCTTTACATAGAACAGACACAGACACATTACGACTGCACCGTACAAACAGACTACATTCACTGTAAAGTCTATTCTAGCAGCTTAGCTTGAACTAAAGTAATTTTCCTATTATTAAAAATATTTTTTTCGTTTTTGGTCATTACTTCCGGAATTCTTTGATTCATCTGTAAAGATTGTATCATGTGCAGAGGACAAATAGTTGACTGAGAGACATGTAAAGCTGATCTGACTGGTTTGGTCAGTACTAATACCACAGAGGCAAGAGAAATGGATAAAAGAAAAGAGATGTAGAAACTGCATGGACCAAACAGGCTTTGAATGTGACAGATACAGTACTGTGTTTCACATTTTGATCAGTGACATGAGAAGAATGTCAGTTCACAGGTGAGATATCAGCAAAGCACAAGTGTTGAGGTTGAATCTCACAAACGTTCATGTCCTTGCCTTGAAATTTGATCCTTTGTGGTTATACATCAACTTAATGTATGTGTGATCACTGTCTCTGCATCTTTCTCCTCTCTTACTCTCTAGCTCCTTTCAGACATGAAGCCCTTTTCATTCTGAAGGCAAATTAAATGATTCGGTCATATCTGGATGAGCACTAGGACGAGATAACCAGGCAGCTTAACAGAACCATAGGGGTCTCATACATTATACATAACATCCTGTACTGTCTAGTCTTGTGTGTTGCATGAGAAATCTGGTGTGCGTGTTTGTGTGGGTGTTTCTGTAACAGTCTTGACATGTCTGAATAAAGCTGTAAGAAACATTTTATGAAGGCCATCACTGTAACAGCCTGATGAAGCAGCTATGTTGCGTATCTCATGTCTGAAAAGGGCTGTTGTATATACACAGGCATCGTCATCAGTCCCGGTAGAGGTAGACAAGTCAAACCTGACACACATGGTTTGACAGTTCACAAGAAGACAGTTTTCCTTCTTTTGTTTTATGTAAGCACGTCTGTCCCTTCAGACAACGGAGGAATACCCTCTCTGTCTCCTTAATTCGGTGTCGCAGACACTCCTTCAGACCCTGTCAGGCTGAGTGTGTGAGTATTTGCACCCAACACAGCCATGGTATCATTAAGGTTCATGTCAAATGTTCACTTTGACTACCGTCTGTGTCTTTTCTGCTCTAACATGGCTTCAAGTTGCACAAGTCCAGTTCCTGAGGCTTCCTCCTTCCAGAGCAGTGGTCTCTGGGCAGATTCAGACCATTTTCAGTCATACAGCGCACTGGCCGCCTTTTAAAGCCCCTTCCGCAGGACTTGGAGCAGTGAGACCAGGTCCCGACATCCCACATGGGACAGGGATCCCCACATGCTCTCACTGCTACAGGCCTGTCAGCGCTGTCACAGTCTGCTGCAGGACGTCCCTCCATGCTCTGACACTGCACCAGCCTCTTCTGCAGACCATTCCCACACGTCACCGTGCATGAATCCCATCCTCCAGTCACCCAGTGGCTGACGGGCCTCTTACCCATCGCCTGCTTCTTAGCTTCTATTTTGTTGCTATCAGCCAAGACACTGTTCTGTGCTTTGTGACTTTTCTCCTCTTTCCGCAGAGTCTTTTCTTCCTTGCTCTCCTTAGAAATGTAGAAGGAGTAGCGTACCCTGGGCGGAGTCATCTTCCCGACAGACAGCACCTCTACAGTCAGAGGCTCCTGCAGGGGTCTGGTGGCCTGAAGGATCTCCACAGATGTGGAAGTACCGCTGTACCGCAGCAGGCTGCCCTTCACCAGCAGGTCACGCTCCACAGCTGACACCACGTAGTTTCCATTCAGGAGGTACTTGCCATGACGATTCTTCACGGCTAAGTAGTTTTCATCACTGACCATTCCTCGGTAGCCGCGCTGACGGACGTCAATGTTGGAAGCTCCAACAGGCAGCATCACCACAAAGTTGTAGCCATGACTGGAGAGGAAGAGTGGAGACATCAAATATTAGTGATGGTATCCAGTCGTTTTTTACAACAGGCTTTAAAGGCGCTTTAGTAGCATTATTTAAACATCATCAATACAAAGCTGCTTCTACCTGTCCTGTTTCCACTATTTGATATAATACTGGCTGGATGTGTCTATGCAAGAGGCAAGGTTAGCTTAAATTTTTGTCTGTCTATAATTTCTTTAAATTTTGGAAGTGGGTTTAACCTGCAGGAGCGTGTGGAAGCTTCTGCTGTGTGTTTTGCTACTATAGAGGAAATAAATTCATGATGACTGAAAATCATAGCATCTCCGGACATTTTTACTGCAACAATGAAACAGTGAGAAGATGGCTCAAACAGCCAAGAAATGTGTCTGCCACAGATGATGATCTCGAAAAGATAGAGCTCAGAACCACTTTCTCTGGCAGTTAGCAGTTTTTAGACTAAGAGCCTGAAAGGAGAGAGAGTCTGTGACTGACAGACACAACACACAAATATGGCTTTAATATGTATAATATTTTACTTTTTCCATGACAAAATGCATCAAGGGAGTCAATTCATAATCAGGTGATCTTATATTTGGGCCAGTAAGGTAACTGCCCCACAGGGTAAAACACTAGTTCGACCTGA
>OMNN01054851.1:10365-24706 GCA_900302755.1 Chromis chromis
GTTCGACCTGAAAATCATAACATGGTCATGCCTGAATTTATGTTGAGTATGATACCAAAATTAAAGAACATAAAATATAGAACTAAGACAATTTACTGAGGCTTTTATTAGCATTTTACACTATCACAGTGCCATCTCCTGATAAGTGCTTTATATGGCAATTTTGTGTTGATTATTCTAATGATTAAATCTCATAAATGCAAAACCTCCTCATGAACAGATGGCATCTTATCACGTGGAAACTTGTGAACCAGGACAAGTAATAGTAATCCAATGAATCACACTTCAACAGTTGTGCTTGCAAACATTACATTAAAAAGTTCAGGATAAGAATATGAAAATGTTTTTGTATGATCCCCATTGTGCCAAAAAAAAAGATGTTAATACTGTATATGGCTTCCAAACTTTTATCTGTTCCCTCAATTGATCCTCTGTTTTGGCCTGGACCTCATGGATTTCAACCCGGTGGTTGAAGATTCTCAGGCATCCAGACCATGGTTATCTTCGTAGTTTCAATCGTAGCATCTGGACTTGGTTGAGTTTCTCGAAGACGTTTCACCTCTCATCCAAGAGGCTTCATCAGAAGAGGTGAAACGTCTTCGATGACAGGTGAAGCATCTTCGAGAAACTCAAGCAAGTCCAGATGCTACGATTGAAACTACGAGGATAACCCAGTGGCTGTCTTGGCATGATAATATCCAGACTATTTTACTAAATATAACACTAAAGACTTGTATATGTGGACCCACTTACATAGGCTTGGTAAACATTCCTGAGACCTTCTTGCAGCCCTGGTTGTCTCCGCCACACATGCCACACTTGTCAAACTTCTTGTTAGAGTCCAGCTTGCCATCACAGCCTGCCTTAATGCATTTTCCCTGAACGCACACAGCGGAGGTGTCAGGAGAACAGGGTGTCCCATCCACAACCTGCCGGGTTCAGAGCATACAGACATTACATCTCATGCGTCATGTTTATCTGGTCTACTGGTCTTTACATACTTGATTTTTCTGACTAAACAAACATAATGATCAGAGACCTAAATCAATGAAAAAGCAGAAATAGCACCAGACGGACTGTGCAGTGTCCTTTAGTGTAAACGAGATGTGTTGGCTTGTATTTCTGTTACAAGCTTGTTTCCTTGCTGATTGCATAAATAGTTGCTGACAAGCCACAGCTGTGAAGTGATACTGTCCCTGCTTGTTTCCTCTCTCAGCACTCCATCCATCCTCTGCTGCCACCATCATATCGCCTCACACTGCTTAGCTGTCGATGGAACTAGCTGTTACTTCTTGCATTGTGGATAAAGACCACACCACGGCAGGCCAGTTATAGTTATGCACCAACCACTGAAACCTTTGTGAACAGAGAGCTGCCCATTATTTCTGCTTAAATGTTTCAAGTGCACCTCCCATGAGGTTTGACTCATGAGGTGCTCAATGGTGAGCAGTTGATTAGGAAGCACAATAGTTGATACCCATTTAGCTCAGAATATTAACAGAATTCCCTGGTGCTAATCCTCAACTTTTTAGACAGATCCAAGTGTGGCAGGACTTTGATTGTTATTCACAGCAGTATAATGAGAGCTGACAGCATTGCTCTATGTACCGTGTCCACGCTGCAATACCATTTTCACCACAGCCAGCAATTATCATGCAAACCAGCCTCCAGAAGGCTGGCTAATTACGTTTTGCTGGTAAAGTGAAAGATGTCATTTGCCTAGAACTTTTCAGAACTTACCGCTGTTTCTCAACTTCATTAACACTAGCTACCCACGGGGCTTTCTAATAAATACAATCTATGTTCTTGAACTAATTCTTTTTTTTCAGTGATGAGAAAAAGTTGATTAAAACGGATCAATCAGAAGAATGTGTTTGCTGGGAGGAATGGTGAAGTGAACATAGTCAATGATATGCATACCTTTGGAGCAAGGACATAGAAGTATCCAGTCCCATTGGCACGGCAGATGAGCTTGCATTTGTCCTTGGGAGAGATGCCCGAATATTTGGGCACCCAAACCACAGAGGAGCCCAGCCTGTTGGTGTTCAGGTTTAAGCCATTGAATGCCTCACACTGCTCCTCACGGAAACTCTTACCTGGAGACGGCAAAATAGTCACAGATTAATGCACTACTATATGGAATATTAGCTTCTTCAGTTCAGAAATAGGTAGATAAATGCAGTATTTTCATTTCTAGCAGACAAACATTGATTTGATCAGATAAAGGGACAACTCACTAGCAGATTTTGTCAGCTGTAGTAAACTACATAGTGAAACGGCTGACATTAAATGTAAAATACTGAGCAAACTCATATGCTTGAATTTTAAAGACTATGTTTCACTTGTAAGAGACAAAACATTTAAGATGATGAAAACCTGGGATGTGTTTGATAAACTGTGCCTGGGGTTGATGTACTGTAAACCTGCACAGCAGAGCAGGAAAAGGTTCCACACAGTGGCTTAATACTAAACAGTGGATGTGCTAGTCATAACCTGTGTGAATATGTAACTTTACACTTAACTCTGGGCCCTCACATTGAGTTAATCACTACTGTAGGCTGTAAGATAATTAACCAGATATCCTCACAATTAGCCGTGGCTTTCTTTAGAACAGACACCCATACCATGTTTATTCCATTTCTTACATTTATGTTCCCACGTTTTTGATTTTGTGAAGGCTTAAACACCCCACAGATTCTATAAATATAGAATATTGTTATTTTCTGCATCTCGGTACCTACTGCTTCAACATTGCAGATTGACGAAGCTTAACAAACCAACACAATGTTGCGACTTTTTCAGCCAGACTTCGTGATTTTAAATCCCCTTTCGCAAATGTTTTTTTTTTAAATGGCAACTAAAGGTGCTTATATTTAGTTTATTTTTGATAAAGTTTGTATATGTAAATTACATTATGATGTCACTAATATGCAAAATAGCATTTGACATAATCTAGCGACTTTTCTAAGCAGACTTTAGCTACCTTTTGTTAAAATTAGGTATCGACACTGGACCAACATGCCTACTAGCGTACCTAAGTAATGTATAACTACGGTGTATTTGGACAGCTTTTCTATGGAGAACTTTAGTGGTCGGTTGCATTCCTCACTTTGTGTGTTGGGGACTAGTGTACCTGTTTCAAGACAAGGGTTGAGGTTGCATGAGCGATATTTGATGCGTAGGCCGTAGCAGTATTTGCCTCCGTTCTCAGGGACGGGGTTGTTACACTCTCTCTTGGCCAGCTGAACTCCTCCACCACAACTTCTAGAACAGTCTCCAAACGCACCCCACTTTCCCCATCGGCCATCCACCTGAGACAACAGAAAATGAGCAGAATGGTTCATCAGCCTCTGATAAAAATGATTAAGCAACACGGAACAATGCTTTCTACCTTGTCTCACCTTGACGTGCACAGTGCTGTTCTTATCAACACAAGCACCTCTGTAGCAGACCTTGCTGTTGCCACAGCTTGTGCCGTCTGCCCAGGGGAAGTGTCGGGTCTGGCAGACCAGCTGTCCGCGGGCTTTCCCGGTGCACCACAGCTTGGAGCAGGGCTGCATGTAGGGGCAGGGCTTGGATCCGGGGCCAAAGGCGAGCTCGCACTGACGGTGCAGACTGTAGCTGGAGCCGGGCAGGTTGTCAGGGAGAGACAGCTGCTTCTGAGGCTGGTCCAAAAGACAGTCTCCTACAGAAACAAACCAGCAGTACAGTCAGGCTGCTGCTGTGGAAGCCAACATGGGTGGAGTTGCACGGAGTGGCTGCAGATCAGCCTCCATAAACAACTAAACTTGAACTTGAAGCTGCGCACATCAATATTTTTACATTTATTACTCATAATGTAAGTGGTGTGGTTTGACAAACAACAACACTTTGCAACTTTAAAGTCTTGGTTCTGTCTCCATGCTTTCCTCAATCTCATTTCCAGCAGCAGTGGGCAGCATCTGTTTTCAGTAATAATCCAAAAGTACATACCTCCCTACCTAATAATTCCCAAGCACCTACCCAGTACCCCTCTACCTACCCAGCCACCACCAACATTAAACAAAGTTAGCAACTAGCTGGTGAACATATATAGCAGCTGAAAAGCCAAATAGGATCAGGATCAGGGGGCGATGGAGACCAACCATGCAGCAGGTGAAGGAAAGGTGAATAGTGGGCTTAGGTGTGGACAGTAAGGGAATTGGAAATGCATTTGACATCTGAACACAACAAGAAGATTAATCAGTTTTAATTAATTAAGGACAAATGAAAAATCTGATCCAAGTAATGACATTTCAACTGACCATGTGGTAAAAATGCTCCTTTTTTTTGCAAAATGGTGAACTTCCTCTTGCATGCACTCCAATAATTGGGATATATTGTAAGGATGGGTTGTACTATGCTGTGTCACTTAAAACCTATAGTTTAGAGCATAGGGGAAAGTTTTAAAAGCACATTGAAGCAAATCAACAATTTCAGGACAGATACTATTTAAACAAAAAGAAAACAATGTGTGTATAACTAATGTGTGAATGAGCTTCAAGCAGCTTAAGCAGTAATATCTGTCTGTACAAACACAGAGGTGGACCTACATGAGGCAATGCAGCTGCCTCGTAGTATTTAGATTAAGCAAATTACTCACACAGAAGAGACAGCAGAACTTGGACTGTTCAAAGTACATGCTCATTTGCTTGTTAAAGTAAGTGGGCTGGTTGTGGGAGGTAATAAATTAGTGCAATTAATTATGTCTGTTACACAGAACTCACTTCCAGTCACTTAGGGAGTCTACACACAGACACAAAGACTTGGCATGTGGAGGCACACTGGGGAGAAAAAGCTGAATGATATATGAATGCTTTTATGAATGGTGTATTGAACGTGGATAGAATCAGCACTGGACAATTTAGAATCACCAGTTAACCTCAGCATGTCTTTGGACTGTGGGAGGAAGCCAGAGCACCCGGTGAGAACCCACGCAGGCACAGGGAGAACATGCATGCTTGGTGATTCAAAATTGTCCTTAGGTGTGAATATGAGTGTGCTTGGTTGTCTGTCTCTATGTGTAGCCCTGTGATAAACTGGTGACCTGTCCGGGGTGTATCCTGCCTTCACCCTAAGTCAGCTGGGATAGGCTCCAGCCCCCCCCCCCCAGAGATATAGATAATAGATAATGGATGGGTGGATGGATGGATGGATTATTATGTTTAGAGGTAGGCCAGAGTATGAGTGAGGTCTTCACCGTACTATGTGAAGTTCTATGAGATGACAGATGTTGTGAATTCAAACGGATTTGCATTATCTAATGACAGATTAGAGGTCTCATACTGTTTTATTTTATTACGTTCTTTGTTTTGAGTAGCACTCATTGGCCTTTGGTTCGTTTATTCTTACCCTGCTATTTTTGCCATACCTAACTACTGTTAATATACTGCATGTCATTCTGATCGTTAAAGTTACAATTTTGATTTCAGTTGTTGTCAGCTGGTTGCATATGTTACTCTCCTTTTCCCACTAATGAGCCGTGGCGTTACCCACGTGTGTTCCAAAATTCTGATGTCATGAAGGACAGTTTATCACTGGTTATTAGTTAATTACTTACACTAAGGTGAACTCCAGGGTCAAGTGATAATTCTCTGTGTCCTCGTAGTTTTACTCGTAGCATCTGGACTTAGTTGAGTTAGCTCGAAGACGTTTCACCTCTCATCCAAGAGGCTTCATCAGTTCTAGACTGACTGGTTGGGAGTTCCAAATTTTATACAAGAGTTCCTCAACCAAGTCCAGATGCTATGATTAAAACTACGAGGATAACCATGACCTGGATGACTGAGAATCTTCACAGACATAATTCTCTGTGTGTTTGATACATAACCTTCTATATTCCACACAGTCATTTGATTAGGGATGGGAATTGATAAGATTTTTACGATTCTGATTCCATTTTTGATTCTGCTTAACGATTCGGTTCTTTATCGGTTCTCATTTGGAAAAAAAGGAGAACAAGGACGTGCTAACGTTGCTGCTGGGTTGACATTCACTCCGGAACGGATCGAAAACGCGACATTCATTCCAAGTTATTGCTGTGTGTGCAAATGTTTCTGCATATCTGTATTATTTCCTCCCTTTGATGAAAGATCCACTTTGCAAGTATTGCAAGTTGCCCTGTTGTCATCCTTTCTCGTGAAATGTAACCAAATTTTCCAGCGTTTGTGCCGCTTGGGCGCCATGTTTCCTGCTGGATGCACTGGTGAATGATGTCGCCACACACGTTGCGTAGCTTGCGTAAGCTATGCAACGTGTGTGGTGACGTCATTCGCGCCCACTGGAATTGATAAGGGAATCATTTGCAAAATTGGCAAACGATTCCATGGAATTGAAACAGTGGGAACCGATTCTCAACAAGAATTGGTTTTCGATTCCCATCCCTACATTTGATCCACTGCTCATATTAAAATATTAATAGTTGTAGCTTTAAGCTAACTTTTTAAAATTGACTTAAGCCTTTGCTGTTTTGATTGACTCAGTTTAGACATGTTAATCACCTTGCTATTAAATTTCATCATGTTATTTATTCTGGTGATGTGTATTTGAAAGTGTATCTAGATAAACTACTTTGACGTCTTTAATCTCATCAAGATGCTTATGAGGAAGAATATACTGTAGTTATTTAATCCAAATAGACATATCAGTGAAAACAAATAGAATAAATATATCTCTTGGCTTTAAGTACAACTGAATGATAAGCTTAACCGTGACAGCACAGAGCGAAAGTCTGTTTTCTGTGGGTACCATTAGATTGCTACCAGCTGAGAGCGGAATGATGAAGCCTGGACAGAATTAGTGGTCCATCTGAGTCCAGAAACATATACAGGAAGTGTTTACTAACCATGACCTCTGTCCAGGAACTCGGTAATGATGGCTGCGCTGCACACAGACCAGGGTCGGCTCCTGTCGATCTGAATCAGCGTGGGAGACATCATGTGGTTGTCCTTTAGTTTCCCAAATACCTCCTCACATGCCTTCACATTGTCGTGGGGCATGTTGAAGACGTGGCCTGAGGGGAGAGGGTGGGAGCAGAGACACAGTGGTCACGTCTTTGGTTGATTCAAGTGGTTCTGTTTTCAGTAAGACATGATTGGTGAAAGTTACAGAAGAGATGCAGATCAGTTGTGTTGATGACGCATGAATATAACATACTGGCACAAATTTAGACCAAAAATCGCAACACCCATAAGGCAAAATGAACTCAACTGATCCGAAGCTGATGTCATAGCAGACAGGAATGCAGCCGCGCATGGGAATATACACTGTGGCATACGTCCATGTACTAAAGCAGGCCTGACAGGGGAATTTAGTTCCCAAGGAAATCATTTCATTCCCTCAATACGAACATGCAGTACTTTCCGAAAGAAAAAAAAGCCTAAAGTATGGTTTTAACGTCTTCAATCATGAGCCTGGATCATTTTCAGGGGGAAATTGTGTTATTACTTAACATATATGAGGACAGTGTAAACCAATGCCTCTCTTGGGCCTCAGGAGTTACTTGTGCATCTGGTTTCAGGCACGAGTACTACTTTTTTTAACAGCCCTCTCAACCACTGATTACTGAAAATGCGTAAAAAAAACTGTCACTTAGACAGACTTAGGAGTGTGTGCTGTTTAATACCATTCATTAAACAGCATCTTAAAAGCAGGTAGAGCAGAGTTTGCACTGTTTGATTGGACTTGTTCTCCATTTTTACCTCTGACAGACTTAAATAGGTAATTTAGCTGCAGTTTGCAGGATTTTTTTGGGTAAAACTATACCTATAATATCGGCCTAAATCACAAATTCTAGAGGAATTGAGAACAAAAAAACACCTTTCACATAAGCTGACTTTTGCCTCATTGACTTTGCTTTGCTATTATAAAGTGAAATATATTAAATAAGACTTTATAGGTCAAATTAACAAGACTCACCGTTGTTAAATGTAATTCAAGTTTTGACAAAATGTTCATTGGAGTTGAAGTTTAGTTTGTTGCTTCCAGCTGTTCGTTCTCGTCTTTCCTCTGAGTTTATTAAATACCTGCAGCATCAGACAGCAGCAGGATCCATATGTCTCACACATTTACACACAAAGAACAACAGCAGTAACTTGAATTAATGAAGCTGCAGTGAAATCATCAGTGAGTCCTGAGCTCCATCACAGCAGTCTGATCTGACTTTCCTGTTTCACATTCTGGGTGTGTTCCCAATATAAAACTTTAATAAATTAAATGACTATCAAAAATTAAAACGAGTATCAGTGACCTTGTATCCAGCCATTAGCATAGTTAGAAATGCCAGATGAGAGTCTGTGCTCCATATGGCAGATCTTCTACATAGAGATATGTTGGGTGTGATGAGTGTCTTCTCATCACCAAAGAATGAATGAACTGGACGTGCCAGTATTATTTCCTTACTTACATTCATCCTTTCTGTTGGTATAAACCATCACAGATAAGCTGGACTGTCTACGTTTATGACATCATGTGAAATAGTTCAGATTTTTCAGTTATCTCTCACTGGTCGTATGCAGCTGTCGGTGTGCAAAGTTACATGGTGCAGCTGTGATGTTGAACATGCACAGATCTCAGCCTTGTTCTGTGAGACCCACAGTCCTGCTGGTTTTGATTCCACCTACCTACAGCAATTAGGGAGACTGATTTTCAAATGGAACATCAGGTGAATGCAATTAATTAGGTGGTAGGCCTAAAACCCTGCAGTCCTCTAGGACCAGGACTGAGAATCACAGCACATACACATCAACATGAAAGTTGCAAAGCCTTCAGGCCAGGCCAGTTTCCATGCTGATTATGCACATATAAGTCCGTCAAACCCAGCTGCAAAATTCCTTTGGCGTTTTAAGCTGAGGTTATATGCAGCTCTTGCCTTGAGCATATCTCACTCTTGTGTCCAAGTGTGCATTAGCATAAATCTGAAATGCATAATGCAAGTGTTCAGTCTCTGCAACTCAACAACTTTCTTACCAAGTTCATGAGCCGTTGTGAAAGCGGAGGGCAAACCATCGTCCTCAATGACAGAGCAGCTCCTCTTTGGGTCACACATGGTGCCAACGTCGGCCATCCCCAGAGTATCGCAGGTTGTGGAGCCGCAAAGATCCTGGTGACACACAGACAAATGTGTTACTTGTGAAGAGCCCATTTCTTTATTCTTATAGGAAGCTTGAAAAATCCGATTGGACTCGAGCCATTTTCCAAACATGTTTTGTGTGGCTGGGCTGAGCTACAGGATGAACAGACCATGACGAGCACTAATTCAAAGCATATGGGATTGTGGTTTGCTTATTCTCTGTTCCTAAAATATATTGAGGCAGAGGGTCAAGGGAGATAGGCCGCCTCCTGTGTTTCTTTAAGGAGGTAAGAATATACCTGCAGCACACAGCCCTGGGTGAAATAAATCCACGTCGACTCCAATAGTGTCTTCCTATGAGTTTATCACTACTTTGTTGCTATCTCCTCTTCTCTCTGTGGTGTATTTCCATTCATCCAGTGATAATCAAACAAATAAAAGGAAACTGTTGGAGTTACTTGTATTGAAACATCTCATTGGATGTTACACCACTCTTTTTTCTTCCTGTGGCATTTATCATGGGTACAAATAAACAAGAATGAACCTACCATTGATTGTATTTGGAATCCCTGTCTAAGCATCTATACTGTCTGCACCGATCAGTGTTTTGCTAAACTGTCCTCACGTTATCATTTCTCTGACATACCAACAGCAGATTCTGTAGTTTCAGTTGACAGCAATTTTTCCTGTTATTTTCGGCCTTGTTTATATTTTATACAAATGTACAATATGGCAGATACAGCATCAATATATGGGTCTTAAGTATACATTCATGTGTCACCAAGGACTGGTAAGTGTGACCTAAAAATATCACCAACAACACAAAGGAAATTGAACCTACATTTGGTCCACACTTATCCTAATACTGCTTCAAAATCATATTCAAGGGGACCCATAATTCAGTTAGGTCTGCTGTGTTAGTTCAGTCCAGTTGCTGGTGGCAATGTATTTATAAGATGGTGTAAGAAGACTCGATTTAATTGCATTGTTAATTCCAATGCTTCATCTTCATACGTCATCTGACTAACTGTAATATTGCATTAAACTTACTTAATTATGAGAAACTTGTAGAAATGTTCTGAGCTTGACAGATAACCCTACACGCTTAGAGTCTTACACCTTGCAGATGCACACACTGACAGCTGCAGACACCATGGACATGTAGTTGTTATTACACTACTTTCTAGTCCACTGGAGTCTTCCTGGAGAACTCTGCTCCGTCCATGTGCAGTAGATTGTATCCAAATATTCTACACACCCATGCTGTCCATGTGCACTATTGCCCTTGTAGCATAGTTGCTGCGCACGATTTTGTGCTGCATATGGACATCTGAGTGGCTCTCACAGACACTGGGAGGTGACAACATTTATGCCATGTGGGCTTTCACGTACTCTCCGATGCAGAAGGTACAACACTGGCCGTAGGAGGCCCATGGGCACTGCGACACAAGTAGGAACTTGACTACTGTCAAATACCACAAGTGTGGGTAATGGAATGGACCAGACTACCCCTAAAAATCAATGCCAGTTTTTGTGTCATAGCTGTGTAATGATCTTTCAGCCTGCCAAGCGTTCTTGCTCTATATGTCACAACTTTTATCCAAACTCAGATATATCAAGAAATGTTGTATGGATTGCCGTGAAATTTTGCTCAGTCATTCCTGATGCCCAGAAGATGAGTCCCGCTGATTTAGGTGATTTCCTGAACTTTCCTCTAATGCCAGCATGCAGTAGTTGTTTTCAGTTTTAAATGAAATGTGTTGTCAGCTATCGGATGGGTTACTATGATATTGGTTAGACATGTTCATGTCCCACTCGGAAGAACTGTGATACCTTGGCTGATTACATAAGACTAGAATGTGGGACTTGTACATATGAATAAATATTTGTTACAATCAAGCCAAACAAGTTCACACAGGGTTGATTAGGCCTGTCAGTGTCTGGTAAATCTCCGTATTTCACAGTATATTGGAGTTTTTAATCTGGTTTATGTAGTGACGTTCCCAAGCTATTGCACCAATAGTGAAAACGTGAACCAGCAGTGACAGGTTCACCAGAGCTGTAGAGGGGAGCAACTGCAGGAGGACATGGAAAAGGAGCCGGCTAAAGCAACTAGGACTATGGTGGAGCCTGTAGGAAAAAGCATAGGAAGAGCTCAAGAAATGTTTCTAATGTTTCAGACAAAAATTTCAGCCCTAACTTTGTGTTTGTTGCTGATTTGCAGATTATACCAAGCTAGACAATACGGCAGATTAGCATGGCGAACATAGCCACATTGCACCTGCTTAACATCAGCATGATAGCATCAGACTGTTTTTCACAGCAGGAACTTGTTTTAGTGCAGCACAAAGCTTTGTGCATGTTCCAACTTCAAGAACCGCCACTGTAGAACCATTGCCAGGGCTGGTTTTTGGGATAATAAAAAGTCCCAACTCCAGGGCAGGTACTTTTGAGCGGCCCTGCGAAGCTGCTGTGCGATTCTCGATGCTGATTGGTTAAACTCAGAGAGAACAACAAGCACTATTGTCCTGTCCTCTCAATGTCCTTGTTGAGTAGTAGTCTTCTCCTCTCTAACATCATCAACAACAACGTACAGTTTACCATATACCAGTGGTTCTCAACTGGTGGGTCGGGACCCAAAAGTGGGTCGCGAAGCCATTTTTAGAGGGTCACAGAACCCTCCCCAAAAAAAAGTAGTGGTATAAAGTCTTTTATTTTAAAGGACGTGTTTCTTATGACACAGTTTGCTTTCAATAGCAGGATATTTAGTGGTGGTGACACCAGTAGTTGTCCACTATTAACCTCTAGATGTGGCTCTGCCAGCTTATTGAAGAAATTTATGCTAAAACGTGCCAAAAATAAACCAAAATGTGCTCAGAATCTGTCAAAATGGGCCAAAATAACTTGGCAAAAGTGTCCAAATATACCAAAATGAGCAAAAAATAAGCCAAAATGCGTTGAGATACACCCAAGTAAACCTTAATTTGTTAACAGGATCAGCAAACTTCAAAAATTTGGGTCGCAACTGTTATTAATAGAGACATAGTGGGTCCTGAGGCTGGACCAGTTGAGAACCACTGCCATATACCATATAACATTAAAAACCTTGCATTGTTCTATTTCCTACATATAACTGGAGTTACTAACTAATAATTGGTGATGTTTTGGGTAAAGCTGTTGGATCCTACACCACGATAAAAACAGAAAGGTTGAAGGTGCCAGTTATGGGGCCACTCCTCTGAATGTCCATGCCCCCATGTGCCTGCCCCTAGGTCTTGCAGTGGAAAGCTGCCCATTGTTATTTTGGGCATTTTCACATGCTGGCATTAGCACTTAACTCAGAGCACCACTATTGCTGCTGTACATTCTTATCTTGGCGTTCAGAATTACAGGAAAACTTAGGGCAACAATCCCACTGATAATCAGTGAGTCATGGCCATTATTCCAATGAACTTTTCCATTGGGAAAGCTCTCCTAAGACTTACTGGAAAGGTTCCTGTGTTTAAAAATAATTTAGTCTCTTCAGTATTTTCACAGTATTCAGTATTAATTATATTCTATCAAACCGCCTCTCCTGTGCTTTTGTAGTAATCAAAGCAAATATGAACACATTCGATGATGAACTTGTTAACCCAGTGTTACAGTGAGGCCCAGCGATGCCAGAAGCTCCCTCTGCCAGCCATGTGTATTCCACTCCACTCCACTCGCTCTCCATAACCTATTACAAGATTCTTTCCAGCGCAGCAGCTGCACGTATTGTGCCCTACAAGGACAACAATACCGGACCTGGATTTTCCTATATATCATGGCCTTGGTGGTAAATAAGGGATCTTTCCCGGCACTGGGATGACTCTTCACTCTTTTTGACCTTGAAGTGTTTTTGTATGTTGCTATGCAGTGGAGGAGAGAGGCTGTGTATCAGACGGTCAGCCAGAGCCAAAGTGGACCTAATGGAAAGCAGGCAGCGATGACGACCAGGCATCAGAGAGGGAGAGACAGTGAGAAGTTAGTAACTACAGAGAAAGATTTACTAGCCAGTGTTCACAGCTCGGGTGGCCACATGGGATTATCTGACAGCTGTGAGCAGGCTGAATGCTTTAGATAGTGTCAGCTTACATCAGCTTGAATGAATGAAGGGAGTCAATAAGATTTTATATGGATTCTTTTAAATTTTCTGATCATTTGAAGGAGGCTAACATAGGCAGATAGTGACCCAGTTCTTATTCGTTAAAAGCAGACAGAGGTGAGGTCTTTTATGGAAAGAACTGGCTCAGTTGGTCTTTTCCTGTGAGTCATTGCAGCAGCCAACACGGAAGTAAAGAAAGGGACTTGCAGAGCTGTGCAGATGACAGGCTGCACCAACACACATGATCATTGATTAATTCAGAAAAAGCCCATGTACAAGGTGAGATTTAAGACTTGAGAGATACTAAGCGACCATAAAGAGATGCAAAACAACCAAAAACACATGAAAAAACTACGGCAACACAAAATGACTCAAAAAGAGACACAAAGTGAATACAAAGAGACAAACAACAACTACAAAGCGACACCGAATGGCCACAACCTTTCCACAAAGGGCTGCGGAAAGAACACAAAGAGGTGTCTACAGGGTAATGCAAAACAACCACGGCAATGCCAAACAACTGAGACACAAACTAATGAGACACAAAGTGATTATAAAGAGACATAAAACCACCACAAAGAGGCAGACAATGAACACAAACAGGTGTAAAAACACTACAAGGAGGCGTAAAACAATTACAAAGAGATGCAAAACATTTTTTGTTCCGTATCAAATGTTGACTACAAAGAGGCACAGAGTAAACAAGACACAAAACAGCCACAAAGACATGCAAATTGACTACAAAGAGGTGTAAAATGACCACAGCCAACTACAAAGACACAGAATGTGAAGAAAAAGAGATGCAAAATGACCGCAAAGAGACACAAAACAACTGGAAGGTAGTGCAAAATGACTACAAAGAGACACAAAACGACTACAAAGAGACACAAAACAACTGGAAGGTAGTGCAAAACGACTACAAAGAGACACAAAACGACTACAAAGAGACACAAAATGACTACAAAGTACACAAAACGACTGCAAAGAGACACACAATAAACATAACAAGACACAAAACGAGCACAGATATATCAAACAACCACAAAGAGAGGCAAAACAACTACAAAAGGACACAAAGTTTACATATTGAGACACACCACAACTGCAAAGAGACATAAATGCATAAA
>OMNN01054851.1:24726-45110 GCA_900302755.1 Chromis chromis
AACTACAAAGACACAGAATGTGAAGAAAAAGAGATGCAAAATGACCGCAAAGAGACACAAAATGACCGCAAAGAGACACAAAACAACTGGAAGGTAGTGCAAAATGACTACAAAGAGACACAAAACGACTACAAAGAGACACAAAACAACTGGAAGGTAGTGCAAAACGACTACAAAGAGACACAAAACGACTACAAAGAGACACAAAATGACTACAAAGACACAAAACGACTGCAAAGAGACACAAAATGACTACAAAGAGACACAAAACAACTGGTACGTAGTGCAAAACGACTGCAAAGAGACACACAATAAACATAACAAGACACAAAACGAGCACAGATATATCAAACAACCACAAAGAGAGGCAAAACAACTACAAAAGGACACAAAGTTTACATATTGAGACACACCACAACTGCAAAGAGACATAAATGCATAAATAAACATAACGGAGACAACCTCTGAAACACAAAATGACTAAAAAGGTTTTGGTGCTTGAGAGGAAAAAAACTACTTCAAAATGTGTGTATTTTTGGGTTTAGTTGTCTAAGGGGGTTGGGGAGCCTTTAAATGTTTGTGCCCTGGGGTCCATTGTCTCATAATCTGTCCAAAAGTGCAGCATTTCTATTTCATTCTTTGCAACACCAAATGTAATGCACTGTTGCTGGGGTTCATGCACTCACTCGTCCTGCTTACCTGTTTGGTGAACAGTATTGCAGTGTCCCAGTACTCAGGGTGTTTGTCATTGTGTTTATTCAACTTCTTCTGCCAGGAGCAGAAGTTCCGCAGAGTCAGGGCAGCATTACTGGAAACCTTAGGTCCCTTGTCAGCTTCATTTATCACCATGAAGCCCACCACCACTATGTTTATGGAGTTGAGAATGCTGGGGTGCTTGTAAAGCCTGGCTGCTACTGACATCAGGGTCAGGAGGTAATGCTTCAGGTCATCCCCGTGAAATTTAGCCATAGATTCATCTGCCACCACCAGCACCTCCACAAACCTGGGGATGGAAGCAAACCGTTTGGACCTCCCCAAGGATTTCAACACAGTTTCAGTTAAGCCATCAATCTCCAGTTCGCTCATGTACTTGTATTTCTCCAGAGAAACGGTGAAGTTGGTGTCAGGTGTAACTCCACACCTGCTGGTGAAGTTGCCACCTGAGTGCGCAGCGCGTCTCCGGCGGCGGATAACATGCGTCCTACCAAAAGAGTTTCCATATCCAGGCGCATCTTCATTCCTGCTCTGACTGATGAAATACTCCATGCCGTTGTAGGAGAAGCCCCCCTGCAGACCTTTACACAGGCTGAGTGCAGCGAAGGAGTCCGGGTCCGCGTTGACATCACCGGAGTAGAAGCATTCCCTGAGGTCAGCGGTTGCAGAGGCGTTGGATGCTGTGGAGTCACTCTCAGGCATCATGCTGCCAGCTGCAAGGAAACTAGAATCTGGTGTGAGGTGGAGGTAAAATTCCTGTTTGAATGCACTGAGTCTAAAAACAACCTGTCTTTCATTCATCTGCTCCGTGCGCCGGTGCAGATGCTTCTCATGCTTTTGATGGTCAACGCGGACAGGTATGCAGAAATCCACCTCAAAGCAACATGACAGCTTCAAATAAAGTAGGAACTGTGTGAAAATAACCAAAGAACTAATAGGTGCAGCCATCTCTGCTCCTGCTCAGGAGAGTCCACTGTGTAAATCAGCTGCGGTGCGTTTGCATGCAGTTAAGAAGTTGTGCGCAATGGCACCAAGCTCCGTTTGCGCGTCCTCAAAAAAAAAAACTATGCACCCGCGCTTCCTTCCAGCTTCTTTCCCATCTTGCACCGTTTCCACTCTGGACACCAACTTCTCTGAGCTGCTGAGCTTTAAAGTCGCGCATCAACACCGACGATCACTGTCAACTGAAATCTGAGTACATGCGCAAGAGAGAGCTCATTGGTCATGCTTCTCGGTTTGTGCTGCAGACCGCAGCCACTTGTAACTCTCCAAATATTATTGTTGCTTTACAGCATGTGCGACACGAGCTGGAGCATCCTCCTCCTCCCACCGCTCAAACTCAAGCACACAAGGAACAATAGGACTTAACCTGCACCATTTGGAGGTTTTAGCATTTGGTCGTTTGTTGTGCTGTAGCTGCATCATAATCTTCACAATGCTCATTTAATAATGTGCATATTTCTAAAAATAATAATTCCATCCCCTAAAGTTGTTTTATTAGTCATTTAATTTCTTTCCTTTTCCCATAACAAGTAAAAAAGCACATTAAATAGGTTTAAGTTAAAAAATAAAATAAAAACAGCAAACACAGCAACACTTCTCTCTATATCCTCATGCAGATGGCAAAGTTAAAGCGCAAATACAAACTTAAACGCGGGCAAACAGCGACACCTGCTCGTACCTGAAGTTTCGAGAGGTTTCAGCTCAGGATGTAGTTCTCTGTGCTGTGGCTCCATCTGCCGGTAGGTTCTTAACCTGCAGCTCCGGGATCATTTCATCCTTAAAGTTCGGGCATTCTTCTGGCACAGAGGTGAATAAAGTGACTTCTGGCAGAACACGTGTTTAGTCTTGTAATACAGCAGAAGCCTAACAGAGGAACTCCTACACAGCACCATGAAAGAAGTGCTTTTATAGTCAGTCTAAATGAAGCCTGAAAGAAAAACTGATGAAAGATGTTCAAAGCCTGCAGCATGTGTCATTTTAAAAGGGGACACGGTGGGCATTTACAGCTCATTTAACATTGTGTTATATTTTTTCCTTTATCTTGATATTCAAGAAAACGTTTTATACAGAACACTTCTGGGGTTAAAGCGCACAACTATACAGAACACTCTCCTCATAGCTCCACTAATGTGATTATACATTCTCCAGTGCTGAAGGTGTTGGTCAGCTCCAGGCACACACTGCGCCTTTCTCCGTCCAGCGGTGGTCTTTTGTACCGGGGATAAAGCAGCTCGGCCTTGGGGGGGCCTCCGGGTCTGTGGGGGCCTGTCACTCACACGGCGCTCCGAAATAACTCGAGTAGCGGACTTCCAGCTATGCGTAGTATAGATGTCCTGCCGCTGCCATATAGCACGCTGGGTTAATAATAGGAGTGCGGTTGTCAAGCTATTTCAGAAGGGGGGAGTGTCGGCCTATTCTCATTGGATCCGTTTTATCCGCGAGTTTCTCATGAAGTGCGAGTGGGAGGAGAATTTCCAGCAACGGAGGATATCAAAAATAAACCCCCTCATGTCCAGGGAAGAGCAGAACGTATAAATACCCCCGATATGTCCAGACTGCAGCGGTGCTGGTGAGTGATACAACAAGACTTAGCTGGCTTAGAGAATTAGAAACGACAGCTCAGACAGACTGAAATTAAACACCAGACACACTTTGACCAAGACTGGCTTCACAGCACTGGAAAACCACTTTTTATTTGAAAAGATTTTGTGAAGATATTCTTTCGTTTGGAGAAGACGCGCCATTCACCAGAGATAAAGGACATACATTGTATTAAAATCTTTGTTTTTACCACTCTTGAGTGCAGTTTCTTCTGCAGAAGATGTGTGCCACTGTGCGTTTTGTCTTTTTACTCCTGTGCGTCAACGCGGCACGAACCACTCCATTTGAATCAGAGGATGTTGTACCTGTTCGGATAAATGGAAGAATCAGCGGCCGCTTTTGGAAGAGAAGCGAGGAGCAGCCGAGGTTTGTCCTCAGTGCGTTTGGCAAGGACTTGACTCTAAACCTCATACCAGATACCAGTTTTATCTCGCCGTCCTTCACCATGCAGCGCATCAAAGCCAAGGATGTTGGCGCTTTACGCAGAGCCTCAGGTGTCCAGTCTGCCCCGGACGGGCGTCTCCAGAAACTTATGAACCAGACAGCGGAGAGTGAAGGACAACTGAGGAGCTGCTTTTACTCGGGGAATGTGGATCAAGATCAGAACTCTGTTGTGGCTGTCAGTTTGTGCTCTGGCATCTTTGGCTCCTTCATAACAGAAGGCAAAGAGTATTTAATTGAGCCCAAACTTCGCGGCGGCCTGGGGCCAGACTCTGCCGAACAGCTACATGTCATCAAGAGGAGGACATTCACGGAGAGCCACGGTGTTCCCCTCCTGTTTGATCAGGCGGCGGAGGAGAGCCGAGCCGAGAAGCGCAATGGGGAAAGTTTTACGCACGGCCACAGTGACGCACAGAGGGAACCTCGCCGGAGACGGTTCGTTTCCGCGCCACGGTTCATAGAGACGCTGGTGGTAGCAGACTCAACCATGACCCACTTATATGGAGATGAAACACAGGTCAGACACCACGAACTCATTCTTTCCTGCACACACACACTCGATAGAAACCTAAACACACCTTTAGTTTAATTTCGCAGTTTAGACTGTCCCATAAACAAGCTGCTGAAGACGTCATCCCATTTTCCCTTTACTTTCCCGTCCTGTCTGCTCAGTCAGAGATCATAGCCTAAAAAATATAGTGGCAGGAAAATGTTCTTCTCTGTCTGCTTCTTCATAAAACATGTTTTGGCAATGAAGGAGCAAATCGGTGGCTCCCTGTTTTCGACAAGCTGAGAAAGAGGTCAGGCAACAGAAATGCCAGCAATGCTGAAGCACATTCCTCAGGACTTGGTCACGATTTGGCAGCAAAGCCTCAGCATCATCCGGGAAGATTCACAGCGCTTACAGCATTTATTCCATTCTGCTTTACTTAGTGTTGTAAATATGACATGACCTTTCCTTTCCTTTCCTTCTGCATGCCATATAACACACCCGGTATTTAAAATGTAACTAAATTTAATGGATGGTGCCTTTTTATCATCCTCCATAACTAATATCAGTCCTGGTTGTAACCAGAGTCAATGAAAAAAAAAAAAAAACTTACTTAAACAAAAGTGGGACAATCCCCAATCCTGCCTCTGTCTGCACCTGCCAGATTCTGATCTCTCTTTGTGTTTAACACACTAACCCGCTGCAGTATTCCAAAGTAACACTGAGGCAACCAGGCATCAGGGTCAAATGGACAAAGGTCAGACTGATGAGCTGCAGTTAAATTGGATTTTCATTGCGAATCAAACATGTTTATTTTAATTTTTATCCACTGGTTTTCTCTGAGCCAGGATCATTTTAGTGAAAAAAAAATCAGCATGTGGTTCCGTGGGTGTGCGTACAGCACATGTGGAAAAATTTCATTGTGGGAACATCATCCCACCCTAGAAAGTGATTTCAGCATGGATACACATCATAGTAAAGTCTCCCACACTCTGTGTCATGGGAGCTAGAGATAGGCAGGGATTTCCACAGAAATCACACAGTCACCAAATAATAATGCTTCTAGTGTCCTGTAACTGGTTGCAAGCTTAAGGTGTAAATACAAGTGAGGCATTTTTGTAATTTTGAAACTCATAAAGTAAAGAGTACCAATACAGGTCTGACTTTTATAATGACAACTCACATCTGCTTCTCTCATCCCATATAAAGGCAGCTGACAGTTTATTGGGACAGGAGGAGACTCTAGGTCGACTTCTTGGAGGTTCTTTTCCCATAGCAGCAGCAAAATATACATAATAATGCCATGGACAGTGCATGTTACAATCTGAGACTAACCAGGATTGTCATGTCGCCCCGCATGCTTTTGATGGCCAATGATGTTCCCTTTTGAACTAAATGATTAGTTTAGGAGATAGCTATTTCCAAATCTGAGTAATAATGCACACAAAGGTATTTTGGAAGATTTTATCTGTGCCCTTTGGCTACAATTAATGTATTACAGTAAACTGCGGTTAAACCTTTGTTTCTCTTTGATTATGGGATGGGAAAACTTACACTAAGGTGTTTATATGTGATTTTGTATGTGCCTCAGCCAACTAAAGCCATGAAAATGAGTCTTTGCATTTGAATTAATATTAAGAGGTGGTGTGTGATGGAGGCGATCTTATACAGTGCATCCTTTGATAATATAAAAGGAGATGCAGTGTCGGCCAGTGAGTCAGAAATTGCACTACAATTATTGCAATAATTTAAAAATGCCATAACATAGCTTGACCAGCAGAGGGCACTCATAAGTTTATTGTTAATGCGTAAAATGTCCTGCTTAGTATAACCAATTTTTAACACCCAATTTTAGGGGACTGCTAAAAAACAATATTGGCCATATCTTAATAAATGTCTTAAATAATAATATCGACCTTAAAAATCTATTTCTGGTTGGGCGCTAGTTTATGCAGACAAAGACACATGGACAAGTTCATGCAAAAATGATACCTGCACTATGTAATCCAGCTTAGCACAAAGAATGAAAACAGAGGAGAGCAGTCTGGCTCGGTTCAACTGTAAAGTATTCAAGCTTTTTAAATGTCCTCTCTTTCTTCACAGCACTACATTCTCACCCTCATGTCCATGGCTGCCCAGCTTTACAAGCACCCCAGCATAAAGAACTCAGTGAACATGGTAGTGGTGAAGATGCTGACGGTGGAGGACGAGGAGGTCGGACCGGAGGTCTCCAGTAACGGAGGTGTGGCTCTGAGGAACTTCTGCTCTTGGCAGCAACTCTTCAACCCACCGAGCCAGAGGCATCCAGAGCACTTCGACACTGCCATGCTGTTCACTAGAGAGGTGAGGACCAAGCATAGATCTGCTTTAGTTTCTTTACACAGCTGCAGATTTCTGTTGAGGTTTCTATAATAAAGTACTCCATCATCTGCATTAAAGATCTCAAACATATGGTGTAAAACATTTGGCAGAACTTGGGCATAAAAGTTTTACGTCTTGGCAAGGTCAAGATAGTATTAATATATTATTAATCTCAAACACAGGTTTCACTTCCAAGCTTTTTGGACCTTTTGAATACATATTGTAGTCCTCATTGGCAGAATTTGTGCAGTTTTTGCTACATTGATGACAAATAAAGAGCCGGACAAGACATCTGTGACCCAAGAATTGATCCTTGGGGAACACCAAATGTAATTTTTAAAGCAGGAGTAAGTTTTAGCTTCAGAAAATACTAACTGCTAACAACAATTGATCAGCCAAAAGCCCATCTGTTTTGTGAAATGCTTCAGTCATAGAGATGAACCCAGAAAATGATCACCCAAATATTTGGTTACCTTCAGTACTACACTGCATTTTAGCATCTTGATTGCCAGTGTGCTGTTTTTGACCATCAATGTTGTTTCCAACAGAACCAGGAGGGTGATTTAAGAAAATAAAAAATATATATAATTCTTCGTATACTACCTGCCAGCACCAAAAGGTAAAAGGAGAGCGCTAATGCTAATGCTAATGCTAATGGTTCCAAGTGTTGACTAAATGTGTCAGCAGTCAATTTAGTTTGGCTAACATATCAGCTACAACAACAACAACAACAAAAAAAGATAAGCAATCTTAAAACTATTCAGTATTAGCACAAAATATCCCCAAGCAGCAGGCTTTAACACTCACAGTGATCATGACGGATGATGAAAGTCAAGCTTTTCTACAAAGTGTGGTTAAGTGAGTGAATTATTAGAATGGATGGTCCCTCCACTCATAATAGTCTGGTATATTTTCTTCTCCATTCATAATGCAATAACCCACTAAGGATGAGTCATGAAATAAGCCCTGGTGGAATTTAGGCCCAGGCCAGCTGTGGTGCATAATGTGGTTTCAGAGGCAAGCATATTCAACCACACAGCAATTATCTGAATCCAAAATGTCATGCAGTAACACACGCAGGTGCATTTTAGGCCCAGTTCTAGTTAATGCTGCAGAGCTGCAGTTGGAAAAACAGCCCCTCGCTTTAGACCAGTTATTGCCATATCTTCAAGCACCCCAGTGTGAGAGTAGAAAAAAGATGAAATAAGATGAGGATAGAAAGGAAAGCCTTTCTAGTTTTTCGGGTAAATTAAGGATGCTGAACACAGACTGTAGAGATGAAATGGCTGTAATCTTTTCCAAGCTGGGGGAATGTCAACACAGAGCAAACAAACTGTGCTTTATGGATGCTTCGACAGGAAATAAGTTCACAAGTCCCTAGGGTTTGAGCTGTGATTGGCTTGTTTTGCTGTATTTGGCTGCGTCTTTCATCTGGTATGTGCAAGCTGACAAGGTGTTAGCAGACAATACATTAGGCGGGAAACTTCTCTATTATTACATTTTTATAGCTAAGTGCCCTGGTTTGTGGCTTGATTTGATGACAGGCTTGGCGTTTATCCTCCTACCAAATGACGTAAGCATGTACATCTGACCCCAGATCATGGAAATGATGAATAGAACATATGGGTTTTGCAGTCTTGTGTTGGATTTGGTGAAGCAGCTTTCGTTCAGGGGAAACCATCATTCACGCAAACCCAGTTTGTGTTTGTTTTTCCATTTCCGCGGAGATATGCTTTGAAACGCAGAGAACGGAAGGCTCCTCGTGGATGAGCTAACTTTAGTGCCGCCACAAATCAGCCCTGACATGATGAAGCCACTTAAAATGGTCAGGGCTTGAGTGTGCGGCCGGGTTGGGGTTGAAAATGTGTGCCATGCATCCCACAGTCATAAGAGAAGGCTGCTACTACTGGCTGTTGTGAAACTCAAACCTTACACACTCCTTTCCACTACTTGAATGTAGTGGAAATATTTTTCTCAGTCATTTTTTTGTGGCCTTGTGTGTCTGTAGTCTGACTACACTATCTGCAAATGCAATGCTATGTCTGGAGCTTTGACCCCATGCATCTTGCCTCGTATCTGCATGTCTGCATACAAGAGTGACGGTTGCTGTTGTGGAACAAGGTGTACAAACACACGCTGAGCTGTGTTCAAACTGCAGCTCCCAGTCCAGATGTCTTTTGAATCAAAGAGACTTCTGTCTTGTGATTTCTTCTGTCTCCATCCTACGTAGCCAGGCGTCTTCTTGGGTAGGGAAAGATTTCTGATACACCACACTGTTAATTTTCCCACATCACAGCTCTGGATGGCTGAATGTTGAGGATATTTATCTGCCTTTTTTTTTAATGACGGAAACACTGAGCAACATGTTTTTGATTTGTAAATAGATGGCCAAGGTTTTCCAGCCCATGTGATTAATATTACAGTTACCCAGGGCTGCCCATACACTATATTTACTATAGAGGAATGAAGCAGGATAGTGCCTTTAACTCTTTAATAGTCCTTAAAATGTAGTCACAAACACTAACGGCCTGTATGTATCTATATATATCACATGTAATGCATTGGCATGTATTAAACACGAGATCTAGATGCCGCTAAATGTGTTATCCACTAAGCTGTTGTTATGAATAACTGGGATTGCACATAACTACTGTCTATGACAACAGCCTGAATTGGAATGAATGAAATACTTTGAATCGCATACAAGAATGTATTTTTGTTAAGTGTTGGTGGAAAATTTTAGTGTTCCATGACACTGAAGCAGTTTTAGCAGCAGCAGTGAGATCAAAAAGTAGCTGATGGTATACAGATTTTATTCTAATAGCTGGTGTTGATTGTGAGTGTTGTGTTACTAGCGGTTTTTGCCACTGCTGTTCCATTTGTAAGTGCCACTTAATTGTGGCACTTACAAATGGTATGTCACTTATGTTCCGCTAGCAAATACCATCCACTGGTACACACTGATTCTTTTTTTTTTTTTTGTATTTATTTATTTAGCAGGACAGTGTGCAGTGACATTGAATATTCTCGTAGAATATAAAGATGGCTGCACCCGATTTTGCGTAACGCTAATTTCCATCTGTAGTCCTCACACAAAAGACATACAACGTAGTGCAAATAAAAAAAATAAAAAAAAGGTGCAGGTGCCCCATACTTTGAAGAGGGGGTACACATTACCTGGTGCAAAATACAATAAATATAATACAGAAGATAAATATACAGAGTAAAAATGTAATTCCTACTGTGCAGGTGTATATGTGTGCATGACTTAAATATTCTACATTGTTTCTTGGTCAGGACAAGTCACCTTTACTTATATAACACATTTTAAACAACAGAAGTTGTCACAAAGTGCTTTCCATTTGAAACAAAGGATTAACTATACAGTAGGATATATACATGGTACTTGTAGTATGTCAATGCAGTTTGAATGACACACACCACTCCTCACTGGCATGTGGGGAATCTAAATGGCATACAATTGGTCCATATAGCTTTGGTCATTATTATAATAAATAGAAAACAAAGAAGTTACATGTTATCACCTATTGACTTGTACTTAACTAGTACACACCTAATGAATTGCTAAATTATAACTATATATTGCTTAATATAACTAAATGGATAATTGATAAACAGTTGAACTAGTTAGCTAAAAGTAGCATAACCAGTTACACAGTTAGCTAAAAGTAACATAGTTGAAAATACTAGTTTAAAGTAATGGATAAACAGTTACAATAGACTGCTTAATGTAATATAAACAGGTAGTTAGTTAAAATAAATAGGTGGACTAATAGTACTAGTACCACAGAGAGAAAACACACAGTATAGTTCTGGGGAAGCACAATAGGTCAAAATGTTAGGCAGTGGTCATTTGTTCGTATCAGCTGTTGAGCCCAGTGTTCCAGCTTCAGTGTTTTTTCTGTGTTTGTGTTGCAGGACATCTGCGGACAGAAGAGCTGCGACACGCTGGGCGTGGCCGATGTGGGGACGATGTGCGACCCGAAGAGAAGCTGTTCGGTTATTGAGGACAACGGCCTGCAAGCTGCCTTCACAGCTGCACACGAGCTCGGTTAGGTCACACTTGCTGTTATACGGGTGGGCTGGTGTGTGTGTGTGGTATTTTTTTTAAAACGTATGAAATTTAGCACAATAGGCAAGTTGTGTTATGTAAAGATTTCAGACATTCCTAACCACACTTTAAGCGTCTGTAAAACTTCAAATGTCTCATTCTTGTCGTTGCCTCCTCCCTTCCTGCAGGCCATGTGTTGAGTATGCCTCATGATGACTCCAAGACATGCGAGAGGCTGTTTGGGGATCTGGGAGGACATTACCTGATGGCTCCTCTGTTTGTCAGCCTCAACAAGACTGCACCCTGGTCTCCCTGCAGTGCTCTCTACGTCACTGAATTCTTTGACAATGGGCATGGTAGGCACGATTTCACTTTTGCACCAGTGTGTCAAAACTTAATGTAGAGACCTTCTGCCACTGTGGACATCTGCCATAAGACTGTGACTCTGTTATTAGGGCTGATTCAGAGATGAATAAAACAAAATGTTCCTCTCATCTTCTCGTGAACGTAACCTCTTTCCTGCTTAAACATGCCACTTCCCTCAAATTATGGGTTGTAGGGATAGTTTATCTTGCTGGAGATTTGCACATCCTGTTCTCCTCACTCATCTCCCTTTTCTGTTTCTTTGCCTTCGCCTCGCCCCACCTCCGTTGCCTCCTCTCCCCCATCTCATGTTGTGCATCTTGTATTGTTTGTATCCTTGCTAGACCTATCACTGAACCTTCTTTTCCACTGAGTCATACTATGGACTTCTTCCTGTTCTCCACCTCCACAGCCAAGAGCAACAGCTGGTGTCAGCAAAATATGTTCTTTATCAGTTGGAAAATGTCTATGACGAAAACTCATGTGGCTGAGAGTGTTCATTCCAAACAGTGAATGTCATTGACAACTCCAGACAAAAGCTTATTGGAAGTAATAAAGATCATTAGAGGAATAATGAATAAATTCAGAATTAGTTTTGCAGGCAAATGTCCAGGTTCAGAGCATTAGGCTGCCTATAAAAGCGCACTGCATCAGTTAAAGTTAATTTATTCATTTTTATAGTCAAGACACAACTTGCCCTAAATATTTTTCCACTGTTGTCATACCACACACAAAGAGCAACACATTTACAATTGTCACTGTGCCGCAAAGCCCATAATCTCCATAAACCTCAATATAATCAGTCTCATACAGTGTTCCTTTGTACTGAAACCACAGGAGACTGCCTGCTGGATGTCCCAGAGAGCACCATGCCTTTACCAAGAGAACTGCCAGGCACCAAGTACAGTCTGGACCAACAGTGCCAGCAGATTTTTGGAGAGGAGTTCATCCACTGCCCCAACACCTCAGACAGTGATATCTGCAGCCAGCTGTGGTGTCACGAGGACGGGACGCCACAGTGCTCCACCAAGAACGGCAGCTTGCCCTGGGCTGATGGCACCCCCTGCAGCCCCAACGGGACCTGCCTCGATGGAGCGTGCATGTCAACCCTGGAGGTGATGCAGCCGTTGGTAAGACGCTATCTTTTTCTTTATTGGAAAAGTAGTGACACTGTTACTTTTGAAACAGATCATCTTCTTACAAATGAAAAGTTCAATTCTCTAGCAGTAAAATGCTCAGTTTAATACCAGCAGTTTATGGGGGCTAATGTTAACACCTATTTCTTGAATTTATAACTATCAGTTTTAGCAGTTCCCATTATACTGTAATTAACCATGACCAGCTTTAAACAAAAGCATTTTTAGCTTTAGCTGCACTCATCAATATTTTCACATGAACAAAGGGTTACATTTCTGTGTGCAATATGAAAACTTCTCTTTGACAAACACACTGAGGATTATGTTCTTATTGTGCGATTCCCAACAGTGCTACAGCGCATTCTGGCATCCTTCAGCTCATTGTTTTGGTAGCACGGCCCACAACTTCATGTTTGTTGTTGCTCTCATCTACGTCACATTTAAGCCACAGCAGGCAGCTGTTTTCAGCCAAGCTCTGATTAACCCACTGATCATTGCCTACTCAGCACCAAATGGCAGACAGTCAAAAAGAGCAACTAGCTGGTTAGCTGGGACATATTGGAACGTTTAGCAGCTAATGACCTGGATATTTTACTCATGAGTTGGTGAAAAACAAAAAAAAAGGGCCAGATGTGTAAACAGGCATCTGTTTCCTAGCATATTAGCCATATCAGCCTTGGAAGGCCATGTTGTGATTAGGCTTGTTGTGGTTGTGTCCCTGCATCCGGAAGGTTCACATTATGGTCTCCCTTCTTCTTCTGAAGCATTTGATCTATCAATATCCTGTGACACTCTTTGGACCTCACTTACTTCTTGTTGCATGCTGATAATTGCTGCTGAGAACTGCTCTTTTGATGTTTTGATGAGTCACTTCTTTAGAACAGCACTACTCATGTACTGAGTATAATTTGTAGTCATAAAACTCAGAGGTCAGCAACTTTGAGTCAATCATCTACAGTGGATTTCCCACACAGACTTTGTTGATAAATCAGCAAAATATGTAACCATCTGTTTCACAGTTTGTTCTGCAACAGAAATCCAACTAATATATTAAATGAATGTTCTACCTATCAGCTTCAGATGTACTGGTTTGCCTGATTTGAAACTTGTCCTCCCTGACCAAAAATATCGTAAAATTTTCGAGGATCAAAGTGCATCCGGTTCCTTCAATGTGTGATTCGATCCAAAGCCCCAGAATAGCTCTTACATTGGCGGACGGTGAGATTGTTTTATATACTGCTGTTTCCAAAGTCAAGAATAAGCTTGAAAGTTTGACCTTTTAAGCCAACATGGTAGAGAACTCTACATTCTGCTGATGGAAGGTCTCCAACAATTACCATGAGATTTGTTGGATCCAGACTGTATTTTCTTGTTTTATCAACCACCTAATACAAAACCTGTATTGGAAATCTGCTGTTTGAGTGTGAAGTTAGAGGAGGCTTGTCTTTTTTCCAGTATTGCAGCTGTGTGTGTGTGTTTTAAGTAGAATACATGAATGAAAAGTAAAGGGCTAAAAGTACAGATTACGACATTTTTTGAATATAGTTGAGTATAAATGCATCTGCTTCAAGATGCCTTTTTATATTTCCTTAAAGTGCATTTATACATCTCAGTGTTTCATTTTAGCTGGTTGCCCTGATATCTTCTCCTTGTGTTATAAACACACATCTGCTTATGAATCCAGACGTGCTGGCAGCTGAGATGTTAGCTGGTCCAAACTCATAAAACTTCTGGAAAGGACATCCACGCTAGCAAACACACGCAACACATACACACACACACATACACACACCCTTTTAATTTTGCCGTACAAAGTTGCAGCATGGCAGGTTCCACTAGCGGTGAGTGACACATGTGGCAGGAATGTGGGTAGAGGCAGACAGCAGGCGCGTGCCGAACTTCAACACAGATTTAGCCTTGAGTTGCAGCACGCCAACACACTGTGCGGCCTCAAACCCAGAAGCCCAGACTGTGGTTTAGGCTGCACAGCTGAGATTGCCTTTGGCTCTGAGCGCTAACCAACTACTCTGGCTGCGTTTTTTCTGTGTTTTACCACAGATGGTTGTGGACGGCGGCTGGAGCTCCTGGGGTCCGTGGCAGCAGTGCTCCAGGACATGTGGAGGTGGGGTGGAGTTCTCCTATAGGGAGTGCACTGACCCTGTGCCTCTGAATGGAGGGAAGTACTGTGAAGGACAGAGGGTTCAGTACCAGTCCTGCAACGTAGAGCTGTGTGACAACAGTGAAGGTGAGAATCAATTCCATGCAGGTTTCAAAATCCAACACTTGAAACTGCTGCTAGTCAGGATTCTAATATTTCACTACACTTTTAGTTTTTCTGCCCATGTCAGTGCACAGCTCCTGAACAAGAAGTGATTTATAAACAATAATAAACTTTATTTATGTAGCACACTTTACATAGTAAGCTCACTGTACAGTATTATAGGATTACATTCAATTAGTGGAAAGGAGCCGGGAGAAGACGGTGGTCTTATGTTATGTATACATTGCCCCAAACCTCAAGATAGTATGTGGCAGTACTGAATATGCATTGTACCTTTCGATATAACAAATACTTTGCTTTGTTCAGATCACAAATATCCTTAGACACCTTTGTTGTGCATAATATTAGGTTTACAAGTGACTTCAAAAGTTTAACTTCAAATACTCTTTCAATACTAATTTCATCAATAGACAGTGAGCTGTTTAATCTATTTTGATTAGTAATAACCATAAAACATTTTTCTAGATCTAATGCTAACTTATTTTTATCAAAATAGTTCATACTTTATATTGCACTAAACTAACAAAAAACATGTTTCATCTGCAAACAAAACATACCACAAAACCCCCAAAACTGGGCCCTGAAGGACTTCAAACTGAGCCATCATGCACTACTCCTCTAACACAATATGTCTGATGTATTGGTCCTAGCCCCACACCATCTCACTCAGCAATTCATTGTTTTCAGTGAAACAAAATTTTGGACAATATTTGAAGCACTTTGGAAAGTGGGGGCTGATGTCCATCCCAGCTAACACAGAGAAACACACAACAATGCTCACTCCAAGGCCAATTAAGAATTACAATTTAACCTACTAGTTATACCTAGTTATACCTAGCAGTTACCAGAGTATTTCTATAGAACAAAAGGGTTTTATAGGGTATTTTTATCAATTGTTCTGTTTTTTACCTTCAGGTAAAAGTTTCAGAGAGGAGCAGTGTGAGAAGTACAACAGCCCCAACTACCTGGACCACAGTGGGAACATGAAACAGTGGATACCAAAGTACGCCGGTGTTTCTCCCAGAGACAGATGTAAGCTGTTCTGCAGAGCCAGGGGCAGCAGTGAATTCAAGGTGTTTGAATCCAAGGTACAGTATTCACACCCAACAGCACGACTCATATGCTTTTAGTTTTAGCTGGCAGATTACCTTCCCATTACAGATGAACTGAATTTTGTGACAATATACAAACAGGACACTGCAGTGGCAAACTAAATATCTAATAGCGTCTTCTTCTGTGGAAACATTACTGTGACAAAAAGATTCACTTACTAGCCCAGCTGGTGGCCTTAGACTGTCATTCAGGGTTATGTACAGATCTACAATGTGATCATGACCTCCACCCACTGCTAAAGATCCTGAGTTGAAGTTAAGGTTCTTAGGTCAAAAGTTGTTGTCACTGCTTCAGAACTGAGGAAGGAGATCTTTAACTTTTATCTGAATGTGACCATTGCATTACACCTTTAATGACACCTGTATGAATGCTGCAGGTGACTGATGGGACGACGTGTGGCCCTGACACCACATCAGTGTGTGTCCAAGGCCAGTGTGTGAAGGCCGGCTGCGACCAGGTGATCGGCTCCAACAAGAGGGTGGATAAGTGTGGAGTGTGTGGAGGAAATGGACTCACCTGTAGAAAGATCACAGGTTCCTACAACAAAGCAACGTAAGTGTACCAGAAAACAGCCCTTACCTATGGAAAGGTAAGGGCTGTTGGGGGGGGCTGTTTAGCTGGTTGCAATCTGCTACCTCACCACTAGATGTTACTAAATCCTACACACTTTTCCTTTAAATACATAGTTAAACAAAACATACTTATCCTCGTCATTTCCGGAAGTTAGATGAGAAGTACAGTATCAGTTATATGTCTGCACGTTAAGTACACAACTGGAGTCAAGAGGTGACGAGCTTAGCTGAGCATATACACAAGCTAGCCTGACACTTTACAGCTACAGATCAATGGTTGCTTTCAAACCTGAAGGCCTGGGAACTGTCTAGTTTCTATCATATGACCCAAAATGGTAAATCCTAAGTACTAAGCAGTGAATAGTTTAGTTTAGATTAGAACACATTAAATTAGATTAGTAGTTTTACATGTAGGCTGATCTTTGTGTTTTGGAGAGAGCTAATTGTGCGCTCTCCAAAATACAAAGTGTCAGTTATCTAAATCTGGTTCTTTGTTTGTTTCCTCTATCAGCTTTGGATACAATGATATTGTCACAATTCCCATTGGTGCGACTAACATTGACATCAAACAGCGGAGCCACAGAGGAATCAAACATGATGGGAACTACCTGGCTATAAAGAGAGAGAGTGGTAGTTACATCCTCAATGGTAATTTCTCTGTATCCACGGTGGAGCAAGATATTCCAGTGCTGGGTGCTATACTAAAGTATAGTGGTTCCTCTACCACGCTAGAGAGGATCCAGAGCTTCAGGCAGCTGAAGGAGGCCATCACCATCCAACTCCTGGCCACTGCAGGGGATGCCAACCCTCCCAAGGTCAAGTATACCTTTTTCATCCCCAGAGATGTGACCTTCAACAAAGACAAGAAGGGCTCTTCCCCGTCTTTGCATATGATCCATCCGTTTGGTGTGCCTGACTGGGTACTAGGAGAGTGGTCTGAGTGCTCCAAGAGCTGCGGCTCCGGGTGGTCCAGGAGGAACGTTGAATGCCGAGACAACGAAGGATTCCTCTCCAGCCAGTGCGACAAAGACCTGAAGCCCATGGACATCAGGCCTTGCGGAGATATGCCATGCCCTATTTGGCAGATGGGACCGTGGTCTGCCTGCTCACGAACTTGTGGCCAGGGAGAGCGCCGCCGCAGCGTCTTCTGCATAGACTACACTGGGAAGACTGTTGAGCCAGAGAAGTGTGATCCAAACAAAGTCCCAGAGCTAGTCTCTGGAGAATGTTTCAACCAGGACTGCTTATGAAGAACATGAGTACGGTGAACTTTTTACTTTTTGGTCTGTGTGCACTTACCAGCCATGGATGGATTACTGAATGGGTGCACCATGATTGGGTCCAGGGGTAAAATAAAACTCAAAAAGACACAAAATAATCACAAAGACACACTTAAGACTACAAAGAGGTGCCAAATGATCAGGAAGTAACACGAAACATTTACCAAGGGACACAAATTTCCTAAATTCTGTGTCTTTACGATTTTAAAAGTTCTAGTCCATCTGCAAAATCTAATGTGGCACATCTCAGTCTTTTTTGGGGGGCCCATTTCAGTCTAGTCTGTGTCCCAGGACCCATTGTCTCATAATCCATCCATGTTACCATCTGGTTGCATCAAGTCACATCAAGGGCTTTTACCTGAATATTGCTTTGTCATCTTTTGTTGACATTTGACAACCACTATTGAGATTTGAAACAATGAAAATCTACCTCAGGATGTACATGTGATGCTATGTATAGATGCTACATGAAGGTGCGGTGTATGTTTTCTCCAGAATGAGAAGCTTTCTAGTCCCATTTAAATAGAATCTAACTTTATGGATGAAGTTTGATGTAATCAGCACTTCCAGAGTTAGCTGTCACTTATTGTGGGTCTAGAACAATGGCATTAAACCTGCTGTCAAACACCAGCACAGTGTAAATATACCTCCAACTGTCCTCCACAGAACTCAACCCTCTATAAAGCTTTGATCGAGCCATTTACCTATTATTGAGGTAAGTACTTACGATTGAGGTGTTGGGATTTTAAGCCTCTGAGAAATGTGCTCCTGTGTGACTGCTTCTCCTTTCCACACATACTAATGTGATTTGCATTAAATGCTTGTGATAAAGATGTCATGCTTAAGCTATGGGCAAACCATTTGCTGACACTTTATCTGGCAATATTTAAACTTTAAAATGTGGCAAACAGATTGTTTCCATACTGAACTACACATGTAGAATTGAAAGAATCTTATAGAATTTGAGTTTACACATTGTGTAAAATGGTTTAGCCTAGATAATGACTGGTCACTCCTGACCAGAAAAACCCATGACAGAGAATTCTCCTCTGCCCCGTAGTTTGATTTGAGCCTTTTCCGAGGTGCATTACAATGCAGTTGAGATGAACAGTGGTGCAAACAACACGTTTGCTTGGGGATATTACTAAGTTAAATGATAAGCATATTATCTATCTTGTATATGAAAAATAACATTAATTTTATTCATTTTCAGACTTTTTTGTTAATGCATCATATGCAAACGCTCACAGTGGTTTTCAGACTCTTGTATGTATATTTGATTTCTTCATTCCTGTTGTTAATTTACAGTATGTTATAAAACAAGAGATGGAGCATTAGGCCTATATCCCTTCAGTGAAGGACCATACTATTTTATTATTGCAGCTTCCTTTTTAAGCTATTTATTTTTGTAAAGTTTTTACCTTGAACGTGTAATTAACATGGCAGATGCTGCTGTCTTTGAGATTTTTGTCTATAAAATGGTCAAATAAACACATTTATGTCAATACATGGTTCTCTTTCACTGCAACCTATCATTCATGACTACCAACATTTCCACAAACACATGCACCTAAATCAGTGTGAAAAACCCTATGATTGGTCTTTGTCTGTCCTGTGCACCAAAGCATCATCACATCAAGGATTCTTGTGTCCAGACTGGTGAGTACACATCAGCAAATGTGCCACTATCAGGAGGAGCCATACTTCAAAATGAGCTATAAATGCTTTTAGACCACTGCAGGATACTAAAACTCTCCATGGAAGGCCAGACTAATGGAATTTTTAGGTGTGTCAGTAGCTTTTAAAAGCAGGGCGAGGCAGATTTCACTGCTGGGTTTACAAACTGAAACCCCTGATGGTGGTCAGTAAAAATCCTCCCACACAGGAATAACTTCTCTGCCCAGACATCTGAAATAAAGACAGCCATATTAAAAAATACTCAGTAGTTGTGGTTGGGGAGAAATCTCCAGAGGCAACAACAGTGACTTAACAATATCCTATTTTAATGTCTGTCACTCTATAATCACAGCAGGTTGAGCTTGATAGAAGTAAGTGTTGATGTGTCGACTGAAATGAAACTACAATGAAACTTGAAATAATTACAAAAAAACACCAAGTGACAACAAAGAGACACAAAATGACAACAAGACAGAGAGACACAAAATGAGAATAAACATGAAAGACAACAAAGAGACACAAAATGACAACAAGACACAGAGAGACACAAAATGAGAATAAAGAAACACGAAATGACAACAGACATGAAAGACAACACAGAGACACAAAATAACAAGAAAGACACTTGAAATAACTACAAAGATACAAAATGACAGCAAATTAACTGTAAACATACACAAAGTGACAACAGACATGAAATGAGGACAAGACACGAAATGACAACAATGAAATTTGAAAGAACTAATGAAGAGACACAAAGTGACAACAAAGACACACAAAATAACAATAGACACAAAAAGACAACAAAAATACACAAAATGACTGCAAAGAGACATGAAATGATAGCAAAGAGACACAAACAGAAATAAGAATTAAGAGACACGAAATGACAACAACGAAACTTGAAATAACTACAAAGAGACACAAAGTGATGATAAACATCCACAAAATGACAACAGACATGAAATTAGGACGAGAGATGAAATGACAACAATGAAATATGAAATAACTACAAAGAGACACAAAGTGTCAACAAAGAGACACAAAATAATAATAGACACATAGAGACAAGAAAAAGACACAAAACAACAATAAATACATTTTAAATAACTACAAAGACACATAATGACAACAAAGAGGCATAAAATGAAAGCAAATAGACATGAAATGACAAAATAGAGACACAAAACTGGTTATTTGCACATTACTAATTTTCACAGTTCTTATTTTTTCTCCTATTTCTGTATATTCTGTATGTTTAATATGCTACTGGTTACTTT
>OMNN01054857.1:0-21761 GCA_900302755.1 Chromis chromis
AAGTTCAAGTGCCCCTCAGGGTGTTTTTTTGGTTGCCCAGACTTTTTCACCAAGGAGCCTCCTGAAGGAATCTTCCATTTTCACCATAATGCCACGAGGGACATGTTTTTTGTTTTTTTTTAAAGTATTTTTTTGGGGAGTTTTTCCCATTTTAATGATAGAGAGAGACAGGGTGAAAGGGGTTATAGAGGAGAGTGACATGCAGCAAAGGGTCTTGAGTTGGATTCGAACTCACAACCGCTGCTGGCGACCTGCGCCCACATGGTAACGCCTTAACTCAGCGAGCTAAACGGCGGCCCGCATGAGGGACATGTTTTTCTGATGTTGACACATACATGCGTGTGTGTGTGTGTTTGCATGCCTAGCAGACTAGACTCGCTTTTTAATAGTTTATATTTGATGGTGAGTATTTCTGGTTGTGTGTGTGAATTCATAGGCCTCCAATACAAGTAGGCACCCCTTTTCCATTTTTGCTCACGTCCATAAAGTGTGCGAGTCTGTGCTCAAGTCTGTTTGCGTCTAAGTCTTTAGTGTTATACTTTATTGAACCCTTTTTCACTGTCAAAATATATTGCCAGGGTAGTTTTTCTTTAGGTTTTGGTGAAAGTGTTCAGACAGTCTGTCTGTGCCGACTCTGGCTTAGACAAAGGAAACCAATTGCTTCCATGCAATTTGTTGGATGTGAGGTAAACATTTATTCACATATTTCTTTTTTACTGTTACAGTATAATAAGTTATTTCATGATTCCTCATGTAACACACACACACATGGGTTGTATCTTTATAATGCTTGGATAAGGAAGGATTTTATTGTGATGGGGCTCTATAGTGGAATTTTGAATTATTGTGTCTTCCCTTCCCTTTAGCACCGTAAGTCATATTACTTAATGTTGTAATTCTTGGTTTGTGGGTATCCAGGTGATGCCTTTTGGTTTTTCAGTTTTGTTCTATGTTTGTCACAGTCTGATGTTCTGTCGTGTTGTGTCTACCTTGAAACTTGTAAAAGAATTTAAAAAATTAAATATATAATTCAAAACTAAACAAGTTTCTTACTTGCAAACAAAAATGAAAGTTTGATAATGTCTGGTAATATCAGCAAGGTTGTACATGACATTCACATGTGTCTCCTCTGTGACAGTGGATAGCATGACTAAATGTTACGTTCCAAATTCATGTGCAAACAGTAAAAGATTTGCATTTACTTTTGTTGACAATAACTTAAAGTATTAAAGTGTGTAACACATTATAATCCATCCATCCATTAACTATACCCTCCTTATCTTGCAAAGGGCTGCAGGGGCCTGGATCTGTCCCAGCTGACAGTAGGGTACACACTGGACAGGCTGCCAGTCCATCACAGAGCTAATACAAAGAGACACATAACCACACCTACAGCCGGTCTAGAATCACCAATTAACCCAGCATGCATGTGTTTGGACTGTGAGAGGAAGAAAGAGCAGCTGGGGAAAAAAAGCCCACACAGAGAACACACACACTCTACATAAAAAGGGCCCAGCTGAGCTGCAGGTTTGGATCCAGAACCAACAACTGTGATTTGCTTACCATTGCAACGCAGTGCTGCTTGACAATATTTTGGTACATGCTATTGATATATACTATTAAGACAAATACATAATGTGACTTCCTATGTGACATGATTCTGTTGTACAGTGTCTTTCATTCAGCACTCTGCAGTTATAACACATCCAGAATTATTGTAGTAATTTCAGTTTCCAGTGATGACTTCCTGTAATGAAACTTGTGCCTTAGGAGGTTCTGGTGCTGCTTCAGTTTAGCCATGAAATAACCACAAATACACATAATTTATTATAGTTGGCATCAATGCCCCAGTTTGCACAGCTTAAGTAGCGTTTCTCTGATTGTGTCATGCTTTAGTGCGTCTGCTGTGCGAAGCTGACGTTAACAGCCTCACCTTGAGCCGGCTAAATACAGATGTATTTTGTCACACAGCTCATTAAGATAGACAACAAGCATTGGAGTGCTCAAACAAGCATATTGCTCATGCTTCAGTTCAACTTCAAAGTTCTCACTATAGATGATAAATTACATTAAAAATGAGTCCTTGGCTCACAACTCTCAGTTTGGATCAAAGCTCCTGGAAGACCACACTGTGTCTAGTATTGGTAAATTTTGTTTACCAAGACTCTGACTCACCACCTCGTGACATATTCCTCTCCCCAGACAACTCCCCAGACTTCTCATTAGATGCCCTCTGGGGGAAATTAATGCAGATGAACATGCTACATTCACACACACACGCGCAGACAAAACACACAACCACGTTTATCCCTCAGTGATGCATTAACCTTTAACCACCTGCTCACATCGGATAATCTGGTAAGTACACACACACGTACAAACATTTCAACATGTGTGAAAAGAATCCGGCGGCGTTTTATTCATCACTTACACAGCTGATATATTATCGTTCTGCTGTATTTACCAGACACTCTTTGATAAGTCCATAGACAGATCGCTCTCAAACACACAGGAAAAGAAGACAGATGACAAGGAAAGAGAGCATGAGCTGTTTTAAGGTGTACAAGACAAGAGATGAAATAAAGCCTTTGAATTAGCTAAACAAATACTACTGCCCATTAAGTGGCCTCTCTTAGACTTGTGAATAATACAGAAGCATTATAATATAGACATGTGCTAACAACATTATACATGACAAACAGCAGAGTCTCAAGTCCCCAAACACAATCTTCTGAAAGAATATAGAAATAAGCCCATTGGTGTCTTAGCAGTAGCAGGTCTGTTTAATTTTAATTACTCTTAACTTAACTGTCTGAACTAGCTCTATTAAAACCTGCTCCATTAAGACTCCATTATCCTGGTGTGAATAGGCACTGCATCACTCCTGTTTTTTTCTTTTCTTTTCCTCATCTACTTTATAGATTTAATTCCTTTAACGATTTCACGCAAAACAAAATAAAAAAATAAATAGACGCCACACTTGTTTAATTAAGATGCAAACATGGCTGCAAGCATGATTCCTTTTCAGTTTCAGTGTTCCTGACTGAGAATGGTTCTGTGCTGCTCATTGGTAGGCAGTGCTTAAAGTGGTGCACTGAAAAGAAGCTTCGTTCCCTGTTGCTTTAAACTATGACAGGAAATTTTATCTGCCGTGGAGGGAACGCTGTGTTGCAGCCTGAACACAGCAGGTCACCTAAAACAGCAGACTGCTCAAAACATATGGAATCTGAGCCAAAATATCAGACCTAAAGCTGTGGGCCTTGAATGAAGATGGATGGGAAAATGCAACAAAAGCAGGAATCTAATCTAATCTAACTATTTAGGAACAGTATATTCTGCATATACACGTTAGGTTGACCTTACTAAGTTATTAAAGATCATGTAAGTGATTGAAGCTAGACACTAGTTGACCATCCCATGTGAGGCCACAGTGTTTCTACAAAGCAATTAATTAGTCCTCCAACATTACACCAATGTTCAGCATTCACCCTTCTGGTCATTGTTAAATTATTGAAAGAACTGGTTCAACAACATTAGATAAAGGTAAAAATGCCAATGCCAATTTCATGAAGTTGTTCAAATCTCACCCTGACCTGCTGATAAGGATGAAAACACAATTATTATGCTTCAAAAGTCTCTCAGTCCACACAGCCCAAGGTTGTTCATTTTGGCCTTAAAGTTTTTCAGCTGTTACCGACTAAATCTGCAGATGCTTTTTCAGGTGGAAATTTCACAGATTAGCCAAGAGCTTGAGAGGTTAAGGAAGAATTCTCTCTGCTTATTTTTTCTATAGACCTCTTGCTCCAGTTTGACTTGTCATGGGTAAGCTCCATAAATGGTCCCAGTAAGCCATGCCAGCATGCATCATACCAGGACACGGCAACTGCATCATCTGAACATGTTTTTATGTTACCAATTACATCTACATCTCTACTACTGACACTCAACCTGGACGTTAAGAAAGTGCTTGCTTGAGTGATAAGTTGTATTAAAAGTCAAAGATTAAAAATCTTGTACAAATTTTAAAAGGTTGGCATTTTAAAATTTGCCAACCTTTAGAACCTGCAAGAGATTCTCTCTTGCAGGTTCAACAAGAATAGGATTACAGCTATTATCTGGTGTCCCTGTGAGGTTGTCATTGTGAGCATGAGCATGGTAGCTGTCAACATATTATGCATATTTCCAGGTCTTCATTTTTCTTGTGGGACTGGCATATGCTTCCATGATTGACAGTTTAAAAAAAATCCTCATTTATCATATTCCTCATACTGGACCGTTATGCAGCCTCAATCTGAAACAGGCCATTTGGCTCCAATCTCTTTAAAGCTCAACTTTTGATGGAAGCACACTGTCCTGACTGACCAGCTGCTCTTCTTAAAAAACTAAATAGTGTTACGGTATCTTCTGCTATATGAAGATGGATGAATCCTCCATAACGTCACCCATAGGATGCCTGACTCTGTCTAACTTCATCCAATCAAGAAATTGGTAAAAAGGTGGAGCTTGAATTTTAAATATCTCCAGGTAATGGACTGTCCAATGACAGTTACCGTCTTTCACTCAAAGAGCCCCTAATTAAACAAAATCTCAACTTTAATACAATTTAAATGGGTGAGTTTTATAACAATTCAGCCATCGTACAGATGTCACAAATGGAGAAATTAGCTATAGAGACCAATACTGTGTTTGTACCAGGCTGTAAACATGTTTATTTCTGCTGTAAAGTTGGACATTTTAACATGAGGGTCTATGGGGACTAACTCACTTTTGGAGACAGCCTCAAATGGACATTCAAGGAACTGCAGTTTTTGGAGTGTCTGCATTTTTTTTAATTTTTTTTTAGCCCTGTAGGTTGCTTTACAGCTTCTTCTTCTTCTTTTTTTTTTATCAAACAGTATTCAAGCCATCACACAGTTGATACTGGTGACCCTCTAAACAACCTTCCATTGGCCTATTTCTTTAAAATGCAAGCATTTCTTGTTATTCCTAAGGCAAGAAGCAAAGAGTCAACATTCTTACAAGGATCTGCGAGCTAGAAAAAAACACCCATAGAGCTACTGAGCTTTCACTGAGAGTGCTTTGCATTTTGAAGGAGATGTTACAGAATATAAGGAGTTACAGACTTAACACAGAAAGTGATAATCGCTGCTGTATAGATTCAGAGCCATGGAAACAGACTTCACAAGCTTCCAAACCACAGTCAGAGTAAATAGTATTCTTAGCAGTGAGCTTGTAGACTCATCTGTTTAAGCAAGTCTAGAAAAACATAAAGTGAGAAATGAGGCTGTTGACAAGAGAAGGGAAAGACAATCAATGGTCAAGACAGCTAAGAAAAAGGAAGGAAATACAACCAAAATGAAAGACGAGTATAAGATAGACTGTCTGGATTGCATATGGTAGTCCATTGCATACGATGATGATGTTCCTCCTCATTAGCAGTGTGTTCTTTAAAGACTGCGGAGTCCAATCCTTCATTTTTAGCTGGTCTTTTTACTGCTTTTTTTTTTTTTTACCCTTTGCAGATCAGTGGCCCAGATCAAGTTGTCCATGCAGGACTTGTCCCAGCAGGTGCTCTTGAGGCATCCTTACAACCCTGCAAAAGTCAGCACAGTTGGTGTGCAGTGACTGTGGCCTCAAGTTTACAGTTTGCCCTAGAGTTCTTGGAATGGGATATACGGTCACGCTTCGTGATCTCCAGGATTCACTGAAGGCATCCTGTATGTGAGCGCTGCACCCACTCCAGGTAGCAGCAGCATGTGGTCCACACTTTAAAAAAAAAGAGGCAACTTTGGTGTACAAGTGGATGGGTGTATTTTGGAAAGCCTGATGTTGCAGCCCTCTGACAGGATATTGCCATGGTGTTTTAAAAAAGGAACTATTGTAAGTAGTTGATGTTCTTTGGTGCAGACTGGTGTAGTGGGAGCTGGACCCCCATGTCACTTTAGTTGTGATGGTGGTTAACTCTTACAGCAAGGATGGTTTGCAGTTCTTGTGTAGTGGGAGTCACCAGCCCACAGTCATCAGCATACTGCAGCTCAAGAACCTGCACTGCTGAGACCTTTGTGGTTTCCTGGAGCCTTCAAACAAATGGTTTTCCCTGAATCTGATATCTAGAGTTATCCCACTACTAATGTGGAGCTCATCATGGAGAAGTTAGAAGATGATAGAGATTAAACAACATTCCTCCTTCCAAAATGAATCTGGAGCTGCAAGCCACCCAGTTTCTATGTGCAGCTACGGGGAGACTCAGACTGCCTCCCTGTTTACCACAAAGACAAGTAAGTAATTTAGATGTTAGCAAGCAGGAAGGAAGCAAGTGTGCATCCTCCTCTAACTACTGCACTACAGGACTAGTCACATCACCCCGGCTGCCTGAATGGAATCTGATTGAAAGCATTAGACAAAAAACCTCCAACACAGTGTCTCACAGCAGATGACCAGATTACCAAGACCTCAGCTGACTGCAGCACCACACAACACGAAATTACAAGACTTTTCTAGAGGCTGCATCTTCGCAGTGTCCTGCACCAGCATCGCATCTCCCACGGCTGTATCACATCTCCCATGGCTGCTCTACTGATGAATAGTTTCACGAATATCTCAGGCATGAGATATTCATGACACTGTATGAATGATACCACAGAGCCGTGCAGAAACCAGCAGTCAAACCTTGTAAATAAAACCTTCTCGGCTGGAGCTCGGAATGAGAGTCATGAAGGACCAGACTCCCTCCACTTCTTCCCCATCCTGCCGTAGAAAATCCGAGGAACCTTATTCTTTTTTCTGTGTTGGGTTTTGAATGTTTCTTTTTCCCGAGGAAAGTTTAGCACAACGCCCATTACAATATAATTATTTATTGACATTTTTAAGTGAGTGAATGCCAGCTGTGATGACATTTCACCAACTATTTGTTTGCGCATACAAAATGAAAAATACATGTTTGTGTCCTAATGGGATCTAGATGATTAGCTTCTTGCAATAATTGGCTATTACTGTTTTTTTTCCTCTACAAGTATTCATGCACAACTTCTTAAGTGGAAAGTAAATGTCAGACTGTCACAAGAAAGTCAGCTTACAATTATGCATACTTGTTTTGGTAGGATCTTGAATGAGTGATACTGAGATGTGTGGGCACTGAACTCAGAATTTCAGGGGTAAATCAGAAGGTCTTCACAATCATAATAATCTGATCCATGCAGTGCCATATAAAGATAGATGATACTTTAGCTGCAGTGAGACAGTCAAATCTCTAAACTAACTAAACTGATATTTTTTCACTTAAACTGTTTCTGACGAGCATGCCTGCAGAGAAATCAAATAGTAGAAATGAAACAAGTTTAATCAACATCTAATATAATCTAATCTAACATTTATTGATCCACCTTCTCTGCATTTGACCCATCCTATTCATAGTTAACCTTAACTATACATAGGATCAGTGGGCGGGGAGCAGTCAGGGGTTAAGGGCATTGCTCAAGGGCCCACAGTGGTGGTGACTGGCACAAGCAGTCGCTCTCACTTTCCCACCTCAACCTCTTGCCAGTCCAGGGACTCGAACTGGCGACCCACCGGTTACAAGTTCGCTTCACAAACCACTAGGCCACCACTGCCCCAACAAAACATCACCTGGAAGTGTGATTTTCTGGTTTAGTGAGACACTTGTTGGTAAAGCGAGACGCTAAATCCAGCATCAAAATTTATGTATGTGAGATTATTTTTTCTTTCCGAATTTCATTCATTCATTTTTGCATATTTGCAATTTTACTGCGACTAAAACCATGGGCAATACCTTTTTTTCTCTATTTACTCTTTCAACTGTATTATTTTTTCCCTCTTGCCTTCACGCCACTCCTCCTCATTATTAGATTTTTATTTTTCTCCATTTTCTGTTCTCCTTCATTTTCCCTGGCAGTGTACCTGTCATTTCCTGATTTCCTAATTACTGTAAAATGTGAGTTAATATGACAGTTTCATGTATTTCCACTTAATTAAACATTTACCTCACTTATTATTAATAGGAAACTGACAAATCACTTTAACATTTTGATTAACTGACTCAATGTTGTGAGTAGTTTTTATGCCTCATTTCATTTGTGAAATCTGTTTATACAATCATTTAGTATAATTTAACGATAGATAGATAGATAGATAGATAGATAGATAGATAGATAGATAGATAGATAGATAGATAGATAGATAGATAGATAGATAGATAGATGAAGTGATGTCACATCCTCGGTGCGCCTCCCCTGCAGTCTGCTGGAACTGAGATATTTGAACATTCCCCCCTTCGCTCCAAACTTTTCTTCCCTGCGCTGCCTTCAGTCGGAGCACCGGGCAGCGGTGGGTGTGATGCCGGTGAACGTGTGGTCGCTGTGTCGCCGTCAGAGCGCTCTCTCTGCGGTTCCACGGCAATAAAAAGAAAAAGAAAAAAACAACAACACACAAGGTGAGGTGAGCAGGAGGACAGGAGCTCCATGTTTAAGGACTGCACCTTGGAGAAAAGTGGCTGCCCGGAGCCCGTCAGCATGCGGGTCCTGTTGAGCGTCCTGTACCCCGTCCTTTCCCTCACCATCTTCGGATTATACCCCTCCATGGTGAGTTCCTTCTCTCATATAATCACCTGCTCGCTTTCTGTCACTTGTTTTAGACCGAGGATGTAATCATTGCCATTAACAGCTTTGAGGGCGCGCAGAATCTAGTTTCTATACAGTCATCCTCGCACCAATACGCGCCACAGTTCTTCCTACGGAGCTGTGCCAAACTTCACTCAAAAGTCCTGCAATTTAATATTGCCTTGTTTACCATCAGCGATACAAACGTGCTTTCAGACAAGATTTATTGAGCTTTATAAATTTACATGAGGAGGAACACTTCGGTGTAGGTTTAATGCGCCTGGCTGCGCGTATTTCCATGACAATTCATTTAAACGTTGAATAGTAATGAGCGATGTGCCTGCAGCCCTGCTCCATAAATGTGGTTTCTAATTAGTAGATTGTGCATATCGCGAATTTACAAATAACCCCTTTTATGCAGACTGTGTTTAAGTGCATTTTTTTTATTCTGTGAGGGAAAAAACACATTAAACTTCCACATTGTTATTGCAGTTTTGTGTTCCATCTCTCTATGAAAATAAGATTGTAATATTGCACCAGTTCTCCAGTAAGCACAATTTTCAGCTACTTTCCCTGAATGCCATTCAGTTTCATTGTGTGCAGCACAATGTGGTTTCTGCTGAAACACAGTAATTTCTTCTCTGAATAATCACCTTTTGTTATTTCCCCATCTTGGCCACTTGTGGATGTCCTTTTGTTTGTAAGCTAGATGGTTTCTAATGCAGCAGTGAGAGCGAGTACATTAAGCAACACATGCATCTCACCACTGGCTATTGATCCTTCTGTTGAATAGATGGTGATGCCTGAGCCTTAAACATAACTTCCATTTGCGCCACATAAAGCTAATAATTGAGCAGGAACATGCTTACTCTTTGTGTCATCCTCCCCCACAGAGGACCGTGTGTCTTTTTTCTGAATTTAATGCTGTTTTTCTCTTTCTGTCAGGATTTTTGGTTTGTCAAATCCCACAGAAATTGAATCGCATGTGCACTGATTTGTAGTTTAGTGATAAAGTAAATATATAATAACCAAAGCTCATCATAAGTTCCTTATGATTAATGGATATATGAATGTGTTGCTCAGGAAGCAGGGTGGTCTGGTGATCAGGGTGTGGAGCTGTCCACTCTCTGGTGCTGAAACTTCACTCCACTGCCTCTCTGGCTTTGCCACGAGAACGGAGAAAATCTTCACCCATCCATTCATATGCAGCCTTCGAAACCCTTTTTTCCCCGCAGAGTGTGTAATGATGCTGACAGGAGTGCACTCAATAGCGGGTAGTCCTTTATTCACAGGGTTGAGATCCTTGATCCTCTTCTAGTCCTGAAACAATTAAGTGATTAATCAATTAGTGCATTGACAGAAAATGAACCAGTGGTAATTTGTTAATCACTTTATCCTGTATGTCTTTTATCAAGATGAAATAGCAACTGTGTGCTGGTCACAGCTCCTCAGATGTGAGCATCCACTGCTTTTTCTGCTTCATAGGATTTCAAATGTCATTGCTATTTGACTGTTAGTTTTACAGAAAAGCAATTTAATACTTTCTATATTAATCAACAAACCAACAATAAAAACCCTCATCTTATGCGTCTTTGATCTGTGTATTATACAAATGAAAGGACATGGAAATTTAAGGAAACACCTAAATAAATGGGTGAAGAAACACGTACATGCAGATGCTTTCAGGTGTACTCCATGGTACAATTAAGCAATTAGCATCCAATCATGCTCTGTGGCATGTATACAAATGTTGAGCAGGCCCAGCTGCAGTCCATGCCAGCATGTTTGAGAGTTTGGTGGTGCAAAAGCCATAAGAACTGGTCTACAGAGATATGGGAAAAAAGTGATATGCTTACATGAGTCATACTTCACTATATTCTCCACAAGTGGGCATGTGTGGGGTTCACCAGGAGAACAGTACAGACCTGAATGCTGGAGCCCTACAGTGAGGGGACCTGGAGGCTCTGTTATGCTATGGGAGGCATTTTGCTGCCTTGGTTTGAGTTCAGAGGGAAGGCTCACTGCCAATCAATATATAGTTGTTCTCAGTGGTCATCTTTATCCTATGATGAAATACTTCTATCCTGATGGGAGTGGTCTCTTCCAGGATGACAGTGTCCCCATCCATAACACACGAGGGGTCATTGAATGCTTTGATGAGTGAGAAAATGCTATGAATCATATGCTATGACCTTCACTGTCACCTGATCTCAACCCAGTCGAACACTTATGGGAGCTTTCGGACCAATATGTCAGACAGTGCACTCTACCGGCAACATCAAAACACCAAATGAGGGAATATGTTTTGGAAGAACGGTGTTTTTCCCTTCACTAGAGCTCCAGAGATTTGGAGCATCAATGCCAGGGAGCACTGATGGCACGTTATGCCTTACTGAGACACTTTATATTGGTTTTTCCTCTCATTTCTCAACCTGTTTGCATGTTTTCATTTCATTCACTCTGTGCATCTAATCAGTGTTCTTCGCATTATATCTCAGCAATGTTTATCGAGTCTCACCGCTGATTACTATCATTCAGTTCAATGTCTATCTTTTCTCTGCTTGTGATTAAATCAGTGAATATACCTCTGCCATTGAGGAATATAAGATATTGCTTGATCAAGAGCTGCATGTAAATTGCTAGCACAGACCCAAAGACCTTCCAGCTTCAGTGTATTATCTAGAAAGGCAAACCTTTTATGGTATTACACTAAGCTGGAATTATTAAGCTGTCACTCACTGCATGTCAGACCTTGTACGCAAGGCTTTGTTCATTTTAGTAAGGGCTGGCAGCCATAACCTCTTGGCATTTAAGTTTATGTGTTAGTGCTGTCTTTTGTTTTTCCCCCCAACAGGTTCAGTTTAGCAACTTTAAAATAACCTTTTGCAACCTGAATCATGGATAAAGAGGCTAAAGCTAGGGCTACTGGTATAAATTTTCCATTGTGGTGGTGTGGTGTAATCTGGTATGGCAGATATTACCCCTGCAGTGTACACAACGGATCCCTAAAGAGCCTTTGTGAGAAAATGAAATATTTGCATAGTGTAGTTTTCCCTTATGGTCTGTGCCAGCCGGGTAATTACACAGTGGCTGCTAACGGCTCTGTGTTTCTTCATCATGATCAAAATGATGACTGGAATTTGTGTTTTATGATTAAACATTATATCCTGCACCTGGAGGACACATCTATTCAAGGGGAAAGGGAGACTTAATAGACTTCAGGAGTCTGACGTCAGACTGGTGCCAAAATTCAAGTGGCTACTTTAAATTCAAAAGGCATAACTTGCCTCGGTAGTAAGAGCTAATGGTGGCAATTTTGTCTGAAAATCAATTTTTAGATTTTATTTTGAATCACACTGATTCTATGTAAGCTATCTTTTATGTATTTTTCAATATAACTCTGTTTTATGAGGTGGTAGCCAGTGTTTAACTGACTTTTTTTGTAAGTTTCTCCATATCTGTACTATCTCCGGTGGGATGAGCATTCTAGAAACTTTAATAAATAGAGGCACTTATGGCTTAGCATTTGTAAGCAAATGTGTTTGTTTAGGATGAATTGAGCAGTAGATAGAGAGACTTTTATGTATTGAAGCCATGACAGAACAAGTAATTCGTTTGACGTGTCTTTTGTTCCAAATAGTGCAGTTTCCTACGATATGTAGTCATTTGGTGAGACAGTAAACTCCTATTGGTTCTCGTAGAGCACATCATAGACTTGAATTCTTCTGCTATGTTTGCACTCCGGTGGATAAACACCAAATAATGCGCATGGCCGCACGGAACAAAACTAGAGTGTGAATAATGTGAATGTTTCTGAACAGTTTCCCTTGGGGATTCAGTTACAACACCAGCGGGATGGAGCTTTGTGTAGGCACTTGCCCTCTGTGTTAGCCATTGTGAGTAGGTGGCAGGCAAGCGTACGCACACCCACATGAACTCACACTCACACTCACACACAAAGTCCATTTGTAATATAAATGCCCGGTTTGCCAATTCAGGGAGGAACAGTTTTCAGCTTCTGTTAAAAGGTTTCAGGTCATACAATCAGATTTTGATCACACTAAAAAAGAAGTGAAACTTGCTATTGGCTAATTAAAGGTTGGGGGAATCCTGCAGAGACTGCTGTTACCCTCTCATTAATCTCTTGATCATTAATCATATGAAACACAGAAATGCGTCTTTTAAAGTTATTTTCTTGAGCTGAGAAGGTCGTCTCCCAGGAGCTGATGTCATTTCTTGCTTGTTTGGAATCCTTTCTCACTGTGTATTAGCGTTTGTGTGGATGATAGACGCGGGGAAATTTGTCGAGCACAGATGCCATATTAAAAGATGAGAGATGGCATGGGCATACACCTCCGCATACACAGTCATTCAGCGCTGGGAAAAAAGAAATGCTGGGAGGTTTCATATTTCACATAACCATTTCCACCAGGGGCCTAAATTAAAGATGACACCCTCTAACTATGTGTCAACACAAACAAAGCAAACTGTTTAGCCACAAGACTGCCAGCAAAGTCATTAGTTGTGATGCTGCATGTTTCAGGCAGGGAGGGGGTTGTCAGGGCTGATGGGCTGGGAATAAAGAAAGGAAGTCCACTGGTGATAGATGTGAGTGGTTTATACCAGCAGGTGGGTAAATATATGGCACTTTACTTGGACTTAAAGATGTTAGACAGTTTGAGCCTGTGTGAGGTTCTAATGACTTTCCTGTCACTCTCTTTGAATGTGGGCTTTAGGATGTGTCAGCTGCGAGGTGCGTGGGGCAGGCAGGTTTTGTGAGGAGATCGGTTGAGCTTATGTTTGTCAGGAAAGTGAATTCATCCTGGTGATTAGCAATAAGATGTCTAAGTACAGTGACAGACAACCACCTTCCTGCGTCGTAGTCGTCACCATTCACTCCAAAACAGACACATAAACTGAGGTAATATTAATATGTGTAATTATGAAATTCTTAAAATTACCTTATTTCTATATATGATGATTATGACTCTTTAAAGTGACTTCCCCTTGTTGGAGCTCCTTTTCGCTCCTCTGGGGTGAACGCAGCTCAGTTAATAATAAGTCTAAGCATAATTACAGGAGTTGAGACATGATGTTGAAACTACCAGGGGCATAGTTGCGGCCCTCTCCCTATTCCCCTTATGATTACTATAATTACGGCCCAAGCGGTCTCCAGATCAGATGCATATCACTGGATGAGAGCTGAAAGGCTAGACTTGAGAGGGATGGAAGACATTTGTGGTCTCAATAAATTTATACTATACTCAGGCAACAAGAGACTTTATTAGGGGCCATGCGGTTTGGTTTCTTACGAGCAAAGATAAAATGTAATGTAACTTATTAAGGAGGAGTAAACAGAGAGGCAGATTTAGACTGAAGCTGAGCAGCTAGAGCAGAGTAGACCTTTTGATGTTGAGTTACCTAAAACTTTATTAGTGTTCATCCCCCAAACCCCTCCTGCTAACCCCCCTCATGCCCACTCTCACCCCAACCAGTCGAGGCAGATGGCCGCTTTCCCTGGGCCTGGTTCTGTCTGAGTTTTTTTTCCCCCTTCCCTATTTTAGGGTCTTTTTTTGGTTCCTTCCCACCGTCGCTAACTGCTTGCTCATAGGGAATCCAAAGGCAACTTTGGATTGTTGGGTTATCTGCTCTCTGTTTAAAATCTGTAAGGTCTGTACTTTACTATGTTAAGTGCTGTGAGATTACATATGTTGTGAATTTGCGCTATATAAATAAAATTTAATTGAACTGAATTGAAAATCAGCTTTTACCAGCTTTAGTTAGCTCCCAATTTCAGCTAAAATTAGCTGGTTAAAAACACAGAATTCTGCTGGCTGTCTGATGCTTACTTGAAGCTGACTCACTTTAAGACTTGATGATGTCTGTAGAAGATGTAAATGATCAGACTTGTTCTTGTATTAGGCTACAGTCCTTGTATTATAAGTAGGGAAAATGTATGATCAGACTGTTATTTTATTTAAACATAATCCAGTGTGACTGCTTTAATTAATATTTTTTTTAACAGTTTGCTGGCTGGTTGTTTGCTGGAGTGTAAATCAATGGACGGTTCTATAAAGTTAGCAGCCCAAACTCTGTTAGCTCCACCCAGGAACTACATGATTTTGCCATATTATATGTGTTACTGCAGCTTCAGCACTAATATATGCTCAAAAAGCATTTGCCCCATTAGGGCTGCAACTAACAATTATTTCCATTCTGATTAATCTGTTGATTATTTTCTCAGTTATCAATAAATTGATTGTCTTGAAACTGTCAGAAAATGGTGAAAGCTGTCCATCAGTGTTTCCCAAAGTCCAGGTTCCACAACCTAAAAACACTTCACTGTCACTGAGGAGAAAATATTTAAATTTAGGAAGCTTGAAACGGACGATTTTGACCTTTTTTGTTAAAAATGTTCTCACACCGATTAATCGATAGTTGTAGATTAATTTAATAGTTGATAGCTAATCATTTAATTGCTGTATCTCTCTTCCCCATACAAATTGTAGAAGAAGCAGCTGTAAAATGACAATTGACTTCATGAAATTGCTTAGAATTTGATACAGGAAAGTCTGAATAAGTAGCTTCGGGAGCCAACAGGAGTTCTAGGGACTAAAAACAGCAAATGTGTCACTCAACAGCTTTCGTTGAAATGAATGAGGAACCATTTTGTAGTCTGGTATCCAGCTCTCCTGTAATACACCTATAGTTGGCTCATAGGACCAGTTTCACACATTGGAGAAATACTTCACAGTGAAAGCACTAGTCATGAATTGAGCATGTATAACTAAAGGCAATGGCCTGCTCGGTAAGCTGTGATTGGATGATCACTGTTCAGGATCTGGGTTTAGCAAACAGTCAGTTGAGTTGACTGTGCATCTACGGTACAACAGAGATCAGTATGTCTAAAAGTTTAATTGTGAACATCGGTTTTGCTGTTCATTCTCCAAAAATCCTAAAATGAGCTCTCTCTTTTTATCCCACAATTGAAACATTCAGCACTACAGCGATAAAGCAAGTGTACAAGACCAAATGTTAACAATATCTTCATTTTTGAACAGCCTCAGATAACCTGAAAGAGTTTACAAACTACTTAGCCAGCCTCTCTACTGTATATTCACAGTATTTTTACATGCCCATATTTTCTGCTTTTATTCAAAGTAACAACTTTAGGCACATTCTCATTAAGTTGCTGAAAGGCATTCTAAGAAACAGGAAATCATTAACTGAAGTAAGAGGGTAAGAGGTAAGTTTAAGGAAAGTAGTTACAGCAAATAAATTGCAATATAACTTCAAAGAGCTCTTGAAATGCACTGAACATACTAATGTGATGGTATTTAATAGTTTAACACAGGATTTAGATGGTATGCGCAGCCTCTTGCTGTTAGGATGGTGGTTGTAGTGGAAAATCTTTGCTGCAGCTTCAGCATCCCATCATACCGACACCACTGTAGAGTATAATAAGAAGGAAAAAATGCAAAGAACACTAAAGAGCAAGAACTATTCACTTGAACAACCTTTGTTGCACACATTTTGAAACGTGACCATGTCTAAATCTGCAGGTTCTGTGACATTAATATGGCAGCCATGTCCTTTTCCACGATCCAACTTTCTTATGCAATACTAATGAGCATGCTCTCACTTTCCACGGAGAAGCTGCCAACACATGTGCATGCTGATGACACACATTTGAGTCTCTCATCAATTAAAGAAGGGCTCATTTTGGCAGACTGCTGCACGAGAATTACTAACACGATAAGTGAAAATTCCAATTACAAGGCCTCATCACGTAAAAGTAATACTTAACAAATGGGTGCTTCAGATTTCATGAAATGCACAGTCTTATCGTGCTGTTTTTTAATTTTGGCTACACTCATTCAACTAATTTACTGCAGCAAAACTGGTCAGTGCGGACACATCTCTTCTGAAATAGAAGATTCCCATCGTGGCTTTCTTCGACCTGACTTTATCTCAGCGTACCACAAAATAACTTCACGTGGGAGCTCTGTCGCAGCTGCTTAGTATTCCGTTTGTGCTTGCATGTACTGTTCGGTGTGGCCCGGAGCTGTCCACTGGCTTTACCTCGCCGATAATGTTTGATGACTGTTTCATTATCATCCTCCATGGTGCTTATGACTGACATGCCGTCTTGTTCAGTCAGAAGACTCATTAAGGCACACCCCGGAGAAGAAGCACAAGGATGTGAACCAGATAATGCTGTAGCTCATCCAGAGACATTCACAGACTGTCTAGGGCAGAATGTGCCGAGCTCCTGCAGAATTATCTATTCAATCTTCCCTTCGCTGGGGTCAGAAAAGGCAAGAAGGTGGCACGCCTCTAGGAAATTAATCTCCCTGCATGCCTTTCACCGGAGTCACATCTGAGAGAAACGATGGCTTTTCTTTTTTGGCTCTTTCTTCTCTCCCCTCTCCCTCCTTCCCTCCATAGTATGCAGCACCTCTTTGTCGGTAGCTTTCGGGAACCTTTCTGGTCTCGGGATTATTGCTGCCAGGATTGCTGTTGCTCCTGTGTTTAGGGGTGTTGCCATTCGTCACCACTGTCTTAGATGTCTGCATCAGTCTGGTTACAGAGCTGGCTGCACATGCAAGTTCATCTTCCCCTGCCATTAGAGCTTAAAATGTTAACTCATTTAAGCGGTATGATCATCAGTTACAGTACTGACATGCGCATTCCACTTCACTTGCCTCCAATACCCTGGTGGCTTTTTGTTTGGACAGGTTGATAGATGACTGGAGAGATAGCATCTGTTTAGGTCTCTGTCTTGCGGAGCATTATTGTGATACGAAAGTTGGCTTTATTGGCATCACTGCCACCTGGATTTGTTGCTAAATGAGTTAGCTTTTTTTAGTGTTTTAATATCACAAAATGCTGACCTTAACCAGCTAATGTTAAGGACAGGCAAAACAAAGTGGATTGAATAACTAACAAGTTACATAAATAGTTAAAATAAAGCACATTCTAAGCTATCACTGTAGTGAAAAGGACTTGATTGACAGTTTCAATGTAACTGACACAGTATTTCAGTGATGACAAAGACTAAAACAAAGGCATGTGGCCATGAGAGCTGTTTCCAAGCTATTACCATTGTTCTGTGAGGACTTAGCACTGCGGAGATGGAGGAGACACTTGAGAAACTGCCATCTGAGACCGAACCACAGTCACAACTCCATATTTTACGCTAAAGTGACAAAACCGTAATGACAGCTTATCAGTATTAGACTGTTTGTGGCCTCCCTGCAGCTCCAGCTGATACCGTTGAGGGAGTCGGGTACCTCTCATGCTATTTATCTAAGCTGTATTTATAACAGATTGATTTCTGCCCCCGCCGCCGACAATCTTTTAATTTTTCAGCTCCAGTATCTCACCTGTGGTAGCCCTCTGAGGAGGCCAGGCTCATACTGCAGCAGCATAGCAAATGGAATCAGCCATCATGAAAACGGCTAAAGAAATTATATCAGGAGACCAAGGCTATACACAGCGAGGGGAGAGATTCGTTTAGTGCAGACAGTCAGCTATAGTATATGGACTTGCTGGGGATCTTGGCAGCAGCTAAAGCAGATCTACTTAGCACTGAGCAGAATCACTCCTCTGCCAGAGCCCAACTGGTTTTTGCATGCAGGAGAGCAATGAAAAATATCAGCAAAATATCTTTTATCCAGTTATAAGTGCTGAAAAAATAACCCTAACCCTAACAACACTGATAAAAAAAGAATAATCTCTTCACTTGCATTGGGACCGATATATAAGAATGTGCTTACAGAAATTTAAAGCATGAAGCAAAACAGTTTAATATTCCTCCCCTTTCAATAGTGTTGTCAGAACTGTAATCATAAATTGCTCTCAGCCACGGGTGAGGACAAAGGAAGTGATTTGGATCTAACAACTGTGGCCAACTCTCCCAGACATCATCTACTAACTCAATCTTACCATATTACCTATATTAACCTATCCATTCACTTTCACTCCCTCATCAGCCCCCTACGTCTTTCCCTCAGTCGAACAAAAAGGTTGATGAGGACACAGTTAATGCTAAGTGTGCAGTATCAAAACTAAAATACACGTTGATTGCAGAATAACAAACAGAAACAGAGATTCAGTTAGGTGTGTAATTGGCAAGATACCTGTCTGCTGTGAAGAACATGAATCATATCTTCCTCAGGCAGGTATTCATTATCATTACTGTTTATTCTCTGTAGGTGCACTGTTGACTTTGCATGTTTTTACCGAGTGAGCCATGATTAGGAAAGTCAAGTCTGCATTTGTACAGCATGATGCCAGCTATGAGCAAACAAAGTGCAGATGAGACTAACACAGACAACTGCGGTGACGGCTCTGATAGAACTGTATAATTTTATTGACAAGAGACAAGAGGAAATATTTCATCACCTGAGATAATTATTACCAGGACCAGTAAAATACATAGAGGTGCTGTTTTAGATTCAGCAAATACAGTTGATGACACTGGTGAAGTCAAAGAAACAGGCAGGGGAACGCAACTTATTTTTGTACAATCTAAACTTCATTTGGAGGCTTTGGAATTTCCTTTTAATTTTCCAAATACTTGTAGGAGCAAATTCAAGTATTAAAGTAATGTGGAATAATAAGACTGTTTGTCTGTAATCAACCCCTTTTTCTGTCATTCACTTTTTTCCATATTGTGGACACTCAATATTTAGCAGTAAATTCATCATCATCATTTTGCATCAATTGACTCATGCAATGGTAATTTTCTGACATGTTGCATTGTATTTTGGGATTTTTAGAAGAAAGTGATCATAAGAGCTTCAGCAGAAGGCAATTGGACTTCTTCTTTTTTGGTTGTTGAAGATACTTCACCTGTCATCCAAGAAGTTTCTTCAGTCTTAAGTTCTAACTGACTGATGGAGAGTCACAAGTTTCTATTCTGACCTGCAAATCACATGGCTAACGGTCTGTTTAGGACCCAAGAATCACACATCTGGAGGTGTGAATGGCTGTGAAATTGCCAGGTGTGGGATGACTTAAGGTGTTGATGGTGGTGAAACTTTCCGGGGAGGGATCTCAAGACTGCATTATAAGTACCTGACAAGTGGTGTCACAGACCCCCTCCTCTAGATGATAGGTGAAACATCTCCAAGAACCAAAAAAGAGAAGTCCACTTCCTTTTACTGAAGCTCTTAGGATTACCATGACCCGGATGACTGAGAATCTATACAGACATTTTGTAGAAAGCCATCGGCATGACTGTTTTTGTTCCTTTGTAGAAATTTTGATGATACTAAATAGACATTACATTTCAAACAAAATAGTGGACATTACATATAGTGCACCCGATAAAAACTGTGTAAAGATTACAGACACAGCTAAAGCCATGCTAGCAGCTCTGTACGGTTATAATTTTAACCTGATGGCATTAAAGCAAAGACGTTGACAGGATCGTGAAACATTGGGGCTCCGAATTCTTTAGATTTCCACCCAATAACTGCAACATTCTCAATTTAATTCAGAGTAAAAGTCATTAAACATGTGAGTCACTCTGATCTATCAGAAGGTTTTGGACAGGTGTGTAGACTTTCTCAATGTGAAATTAAAGTAGCCAAAATAAGTGCAGTCTTAGTTCTCATTCAGCCTTGTTGTTATTTTGTAGGAGTAAAACCCTAGGGAAAAAATAAAGCTTTGATGTTGATAAAGCTGTCATATGCTAGACTGTATGTTGCCAATGATTTTTCCAGGTCTGAAAAACTGACCACCTCTGGTCTCATAGCTTCTACTTCTGTTGTGTTACAAGTATGCTTTTTAACTGTGACAAAATTGAACTGTGACAAACCGTGTTAACTCTGCCTTGTGAAAAAAAAAAGCTTGACAAGTGCTGAGTTGGAGTAGCTCACTAGCTAAAGTGCCCTCTTCTGCTCCAACCTGAGCTTGAAGATGAAGCAGTGGCACTACAGCAAAAAGAAATAAGTCTTCCTCCACCTCTTCTAGCCTCGCCTGCACCTCGTCGCTATTGTCCTTTTTTTTTTTTTTTGAAAATGCTTCCTATATCCCAAAACAGACCCAAAATTTATTTGCCATGCCATATTATTTAAGCGGGCTTTAATGCATGATCAGTATGACAGATGAATAGATTCAGGGATATAATTTGTTTGCTTTTTTGTTTGTTTTTTAGATCCGGGGCGATTCATAAAACATTTTGTATTCTCAGATGCCCAGGCCTAAACACAAAAATGCACTAAAGGAAAGCTTAAGAGATCATCTGTAGAATGGCATAAATATCTGCACAGAATTTCATTGCAGTGTTTTTTCCCTCAAAACCACAAATGTCATCCTCATGGTGAGAACAGGTCAGAAAATCCCCAAAGTACAAAGGATTCATGTAGTGTGCACCTTGAATATCTGCACCAAGTTCCACACAGGCCATTGTAGTCCGTCCATCCATCCATCCATCCATCCATCCTTCCATCCATCCATCCATCCATCCATCCATCCATCCATCCATCCATCCATCCATCCATCCATGAGATATTTCGTGCTGAAACAATTCAATCACTGCCATCCAGAGAGCTCTTACAGTTTTTCTCAATTGGTTTGGCTCATTTCTTGAAACAGAAATTACATTCTCAAAACTCTAAGATCATTTGGCAAAACAGCCTTACAGTTTAGCACAACACCATAGTTCACTTGCAAAAGCTCATATCTCACCCAAAACCCTTCACTCATGCTTCAAAACTAAATTCTATTCTCATTTAAATAGTCAGTGCCACCAGAAATGCAAATATCCTTCTCAATCGCTTTGCTCATTTCTCAAAACAGACCGTACGTTCTCATCACTCTTGGCGCTTTTGCCAAAATAACCTGGATAGTTCAGCACAACACCATATCTCTCCCAAAACAGTTCACCCATGCTTCAAAACTAAATTCTTTCCCATTTAAATAGTCAGTGCCACCAAAAATGCAAAGATCCTTCTCAATCGCTTTGCTCATTTCTCGAAACAGACCGGACGTTCTCATCACTCTTGGTGCTTTTGCCAAAATAACCTGGATGGTTCAGCACAACACCATGGTTCACCTGCAAAAGTTCATATCTGTCCCAAAACAGTTCACTCCAGTTGTCAAAACTACATTCTATTGTCATATAAACAGTCAGTG
>OMNN01054860.1:0-13250 GCA_900302755.1 Chromis chromis
CTCCCATGTAATTCAAACACTTAGTACAGTTAAACACTACAGGCTTCATGACTTTATCTTCAGTCCGACAGGTACAACTCACTCCGAACAGCTGCAAACCCCAAAGGAATGATTACACATCGATCAGCCAAAACGTTGAAACCGCTGACAAGAAAAGTAAAGAACACTGATTATCTCATTACAGTGGCACCTGTCAGGAGGTGGGATATATCTGGCAGCCAGTGAACAGTCAGATCTTGAAGTTGAAGTGTTTAAAGCAGGAAAAATGGGCAGCATGAGGATCTGAGCGATCAAACTGGGAAGTCTGGATGATTGGGCCAGAGTTGTGGGGTGATTCCCAGTATGGAGTGGTTACCAAAAATGGTCCATAGAGGGACAACAGGTCACCCAAGACTCATTGATGCAGTGTGGGAGCATCTTGAGGCTGGCATGTTTGGTTCATCTACAGAAAAACCACTGAAGCACAAACTCAAATATGAATGCAACATGGACCAAAGATGTCAAAATGAACCAAAAACCCCTGTCTACCACCAAAACCTTCTACAATGAGCATCAGAACTGGACCATGGAGCAACAGAAGGAGGTTGCCTGGTCTGTTGAATCACATTTCCTTTTCAGTTATGTGGATAACAGGGTGTAGGCAGACTGATGCTCTGGACAATGTTCATCTAGGGATTTGGGTACTTCATTCATGTAGATCAGGAGTGGGCAATCCTGGTCCTCGAGGGCCCCTATCCTGCATGTCTTAGATGTTTCCCTCTTCACCTGATTCAAATGATCAGCTCATCATCAAGCTCTGCAGAAACCTGATGACGATCCTGATCATTTGAATCAGGTGTGTTGGAAGAGGGAAGCATCTAGAACATGCAGGATAGTGTTCCTCTAAGACCAGGAGTGCCCACCCCTGGCGTAAAGGCTCATTAAGCGTGCTGATCAATAATGTAGCTAATAGCAGGGTGAATAATATGTGTGATGTTGTTTGGTAATGAGTTGACACCCAGATGAAGAAGAACACTGTAAAATAGTCATATCTACATCTTACCTGAACCCTGTTGCAACGTATCACAGCACAAGACTGTTGCCGTTGAGTTGGATGTTTTTACAGCCAGCACATCAATTTTAAATGAGCTCATGGTGAGCGTGTTTACCCGTCTGCCTTCTGTTTAGATCAGAGGCAGGACAGGAGGAGGAAAGGTTTCAAGAATTAAGGCCTTTTGGCAGAAATGAACTAATTTAACTTTCAAAAGGTTGAAGAAGGTTTTTAACCCTTTCAGACCTGAGCCTCAAAATGTCCAACCTGGTCTTTTTTTCTTATTTTTATTACAAAAAGGTAAGAAAATGTCCTGTGAGTGCATTTTTTCATTGCGCTTTACAGCCAATATAGTGTCATTACGGTAATTTTACGGTAATTTCATCCAGCGGATTCCTGGGGGGACACAAATGAAATTACCGTAATGACACCATATTGGCTGTAAAGCGCAACGCCTCAGCTTTCAGGAAATCATTGGATTTTTTTCAAAAAATCTCGCACAAACAGTGACATTTACAGTATTCCAAAGTGCGCTTGCTGATGACGCACTAAGACTTAAAGAGTTAAATACAGCAGTTAAAAGATTAAATTACCTCTTACATCTGCCAAGCTCTTTCAACAACTTACAAAATAATGTTATTATTATATTGTGTATAATTAGTTATATTATTATAAACCAATGTCTGGAACTCTCATTTCTCTCCTGTGTGTCAAGGCTTTTTAGGCACATGGCAATATAAACATGTTTTAACTCTTCTCTAGGGTGTGCTTCTTTGGCTGTGTTGTCTTCACTGTCGAATTCCCTACATTCAGTCCATTTCACAGTAACTTATACAGTAGATCACCAGATCCTGAGCACCCAGAACAGTGTTACTACTGTCTCTTTAAACAGTTGTAATATGGAAAACAACCTCAGACACCACTGTGGTCTTTAATATAGCTGCAACATGTTGTGAACTTATATTTGAAAAAGTGAATATCTCTGTGGCCAGTTCAATGGAAAATTCCAGCTTATTTCCTATTAATGTGGCTATCATGGCTCCGAGCATCATGCTAACTTTGCACTCTCCACCTCCGTTGGTAGAGACGATATATTTAGCAGGGGGTAATTAACATGAGCTCCGTGCAGCTTTCCAAAGACAGACTCAAAACCAGTGTTCATGTAAAAATCAGCTGACTGAAAGTAAACACTTAGTTTAGCCGCCTGGAACTAGCATTTTGGTACCTGTATTCGCTTTTACTTACCGCACAGAGAGCTTAATATTTGGGGAAATGATTTTGGGTAGATGAAACACTGTCTACAGCAGGGGTAGCCAACCCTGGTCCTCGAGGGCCACTATCCTGCATTTCAGATGCTTCCCTCTTCCAACACACCTGATTCAAATGATCAGGATCGTTATCAGGCTTCTGCAGAGCTTAATGATGAGCTGATCATTTGAATCAGGTGTGTTGGAAGAGGGAAACATCTAAAACATGCAGGATAGGGACTCTCGAGGACCAGGGTTGGCTACCCCTGATCTACAGGATGGCAATGTTTATCAAAGACGTAAGCTCATGAATGTGGATCCTTAATGCAGTTACCAAAATGTCTGTTCCAGGCGTCAAATTTCAACTTTGGTCAGACTGAAAACCACATGAAAATCATTTAACTGCCCCCATAAGAGCTGCTCACAAGCTGCTTTATGTGACTACACATGTCCCTGGATCACTACAACTGAGAAGTGCAAAGTTAGCATGACCTATACAGACGCAATAGCCACATTAACGGGGAACATGTCAGTGTTTAATGTGTTTAATAACGGTTTTGTTCAACCTCACAGCGTGTCCCGCCTAAAATATGTCCAGCTTCACCAGGACTGGAACTACAAGTTGTGCTGTCAGTCTGAAAATTGTTCCCGTCAACAGAAACACCCACACACACACTACAGCATGCCAGCTTTGACCTCTGACCCCCTCACTGGACCCATGACATCAGTCAGAAGGTCACGCGGAGGTCACTTCCTGTCAAAACATGTCGCTCCGCCCCAAATCCTGTTGCGATGGTGACAGGAGGTTGAGACTGGCAATGACAGCTGAAGTGACACACGTTTCTCAAGGCTAAAAAAAAGAAAAAGTTGTAACGCATTAACTGTTCCCACACAACTGTCAAGTAAACTGAGAGTCTCTTTCTATTTTATACGTATATTTCATTCACATCTAGTGTTTTGTTTTCACAGAATTCTTATCTTCCTCGTGGTCTGTATCTTCCTCACAAATCTTTCCATTTCTAATTTGTCTGCTTATCTAACATCTACAGTCCTCGTCACCATTATTGGCCCCCATGAAATCTAAACACATAATGTAGAATATCTCCTGAAAAAGTGAATCTAGTTAAACAGCTTTGGTCTACAGACAACTCATGTTTGATACTGAACAGTAAATGATAAAACAACAACTTAAAAAAAAGCACTCAGAGGAAGATATAGAGAAATTGAAAGACTGTGCTGTGACATTGCTATTGGTGTAAATGAATCTGTTCTATTCTATATAAGTCTATTGTTAAGGTAAAAACTCATTTTTTATTTCCAGCTTTGATGGAAATAAAAAATGCTTTTGATGCTTGTTTTCATAAGTAATTTAAGCTGATTTATGTTTGTAATTTTGTATGTGTTTATGTATTTTATCTGTTCTTCAGCTCTTACAGTGTTTCTGAAGACAAGGAAAGGAAAGTGAATTGTGTTCAAACATAGCTGAAGGCCAAACATAATTAAAGGCTTCTTGAAACATCAGTACGCTTCACCATTCTCTGGCCAGGGTTTAGCTACAATTGGCACCCTTTAAAAAAAACATGTTGACTCAGCTGTGATTAATCAGAAATTAGAATCACCTGGTGATAAACTGTCAGTGCCCACATGACATAAATTAGCCAATGAATTATGACTTTAATGTTTTAAAAAGCCACATGTTATTCCCTGTTCCTTTGTCACAATGGTGAAGACAAGGGAGCTGTCTGAGGACATCACAAGTGTTATTATTGGCAAACACAAGACTTCTAGAGGATATAAGGCCATCTCCAAGGACCTTGGTGTCCCTGTTTCAACAGTGTGCAATGTTATTAAGAAGTTTGCTAAGCATGGAGATGTCAAGAACCTGCCTGGACGTAGGGGGAAGAGGAAACTTGATGAGAGAAGTCTTCGAAGATTGGTGGAAAAAACACCATTACCCCAGATTGTTCCAGGTCAGCTTTCAGGTCTTTGGATGTTTTACATGGTTTCAACACGTACCAAACGCCGACCACTAAACCAAGCAGGGCTTCATGGGCGAAGGCCAAGGAACACCCCACTGCTGAAGAAAAGGCATAAAAAGGAACGACTGATCTTTGCCAGAGTACCTGGACAAACCACAATCCTTCTGGGAAAATGACAAAACAAAAATAGAGCTTTTTGGCAACACCAACAATTTGTTTACAGACGGCGCAATGAAGCACATAAGGAGAACTGAAAGGGTGCCAATAAAGGTGACCAGGACTGTAGCTATCATATTTTGCATATATTTTCTTGGCAGTAAGCCCTGCTACAGTTTAACGCTGATGCTGCTGCTTATCAGACGCTGTCCTCAGCAACCCATCACGCTGGAGAGTGTGACCCAGATGAGTGTATGCTGTGATGAACCTGAACAATCAATGTTCTGGTCCAGTCTGGTTGATTTCCACAGCCACTCAGTTCTTTCCCCAGTCGCACGGCATTCATAAATCTTTATGAAACGGTGTGGCCACAACAAAGAGAAGAAGACGCTCCTCCATCTGTCCAGTTTGATTCATGCTGTGGAATAATTAAGAACACTGTCCAGTGCTCAGTCCACTTTGGTCACCTGCTGTTTTCACGATATAGACAGAAGATTTACGACATTTTACTGATGTCATATATTAAATTGATTTCAGTCCTGGAGAGGAAGGGACGGTCTCTAACTGGTATGGATATTCACACTTCTCACATAACTCTTGGTCAATGATATCTGAAACGACAGATGAAAAAGAAAATGTAGCTCACACCCTACTGAGCAGGCCGGAACTAATGTTGACTTGTTTCACAGGTAATCAGTCACATGCTTGTTGGTTCATCTATGAAATAAAACTATTCATTCATTCAATCTTTATTAAGGACACAAGTGCAGACACATGATCCATAGTTAAGTTAAAAAAAGAAAAAGTATAAAAAGAATACGGCAAATAGTTACAGTTATATCTATTTTGTAAAGGCATGAGCGCCAATGATTCCACAGTTTTGATGTGAATCTCACTGAGCTAATCTCAGGACAAACCAGAGTCTGTATAATGGCATTAGATGAGCTGATAAGTCTACACATGAACTTATAACAATAATGCCGAAGTGCAGCAGGACAAGCGTAACAACAGTTAGTTCTGTTGTTATGAAAATATCTCCAGATCTGGTCAGATTTTAGAATAAATTGCATGTAAAAGCGCAACTGCTTGGCACTGATTTATGAATATATTTATATACAGCAAACTACATACAAATCAAGATTCTTCCTCTAAAAGTTATTTTTGGTTTTCTGCAGGCACCTCAAGCATACCTCAACCAACAGTCAGGCTCAACCCCATCTTTCTCACTGGATCTCCTAAAAAGTGACTCCACCCCAACGCTGGTCACCGACAGCAATGGCAACCACTTCCTGATTGCACTGACCAGTCACATTGCTGGAAACCAAAAAAACGACGCCTGTGAGGGAAAAGCAGCCAACCACATTATGCTGCAGGTACATAAACTCATTTAAACTCCTTAAAGTATTCTGATTACTTTTGTGTTGTAACTCGTGATGTAACATATTAGTTTTGCAGTTCAAGTCATCAGCTATTACATATTTATTATATGTATATATGTAACGCAAAGCTACTCTAATGTATTTTCCATAGTAGGTAATGATGTAATATAACAAGTTACTTTTAAAAGTAATACCCAACACTGCCAAACTTACTGACAGACTTTGCTTCACTATCTGATCTCCTCTGTATTCAGCACTTTGCATTACTAACTGCTTAATTTTCCTCTAGCGACTACAGTCCACTCCTGCCAAACTCCCAGGCCACAACCCTGTTCAGCTGAACAGAGCTGATAATAAAGCCAAACAGAGCGTGCATGTGGGACCTTTGAAGCAGCAAAACACAAAGGTGAGGTTTGAATTGATCCATTTCTGATCTGACCTTGCAGCTCATTTTAAAATAGTTGGAGCAGCACTGATATATTGAAAACACTTGAAAAATGTTAATCAATTTTATGCCACTGGGATTTTGAGCTTAGAAAGTATTTCATCTGTAGTTTAGTGCAGTGGTAGAAAATTGCTAACAGTGAGGGATATGGATTATCTGTCATTACAAGAACAATATTTCTAAAAAAGCCCATCCAAATGTAATTTTTCAGTCCTTTAAGCACAATAAACAAACGTTCCATTTACCTCTATTGCATCTGAGTAGCAGGAAAATCAAAACATGACAAGGGTTGTATAAGAAAATGCATTTTTTGTATTTGCTGTGGGTGAAGTCACCCTTTACAAATTCTAAATGAGACTGTAAGCACATGTAACCAGCGAACATTCAAGGTTGAGCAAAGGCAGGGAGAGATTTTTAAAATATTTATAGCATCCCTTTCATACATTTAATGAACCCGGGACATACACTTTATTCTCAACCAAATCACAGAGCCGCTGTCGCTGGTGCAGTAACAGAACAGCCTGTTAATGCTGCAGAAAGAGAGAGAGAGGAACATGAGAGCTTCTCCAGTGAGTCCAATCGCAGTGAAAATTAATGATGTGTGCTGTTTGAGACAATGACAGCAGCCTTTGATAAGTGTCTGACACTAGCCTGATGCTGATTATTATTGCTTTGCTAATTACTCCAGCGACATCCTCCATTACTATGATTTATCGCGTTAACGGACGAGAAACAAAGAGTCCTTCGCATCTCGGCAAATTGAGATGTACAATATCTCTGCAGGTGTGTCGCAGCGTTTGGTCTTCGGGGCAAAGCTTGTCTGGAAAAATGTCAAGATTTAGTGGAGCACTGTGTGCTGATATCAAATCTTTATGTCCTCCTATGACAGTTTTAATACAGAGATCACACCAGGCTGGAGTTTATGAGTTTAGGAATGTCATTGTTAGGAGAGCTGTGTGATGCAGAGCTCTTCAATCCAAACTGTGCAAAACACATGTGATTTGTGATTTGGATGTTTTTGATTATGGTAAAAGTTCAGTTTCATTTGTAATATTTTATTATCATGGGTAACATTTCATTTTTATTCGCAACCTTTTGATTACATGTGCAATAGTTCACTATCATGTACTGCATTGTCAATATGTGGAATATTTCACTTTCATTTTTTAGGTACAATATAATATTTCATTTCATTTTTTTAATTATGATGTGTGATATTATTTATTACCACATAATTGCCCAGCATTACTTGTTACTGTTCTATTCTACCCTTACTTCGACTCTACTATCTTAACTTAGCTTAACTTAACTTAGCTTAATTTACCTTACCTTACCTTAGCTTAGCTTAACTATACCAGCAGTACTGCCCCTGATTATGTTTACATTTCCTTACGTTATGTGTACTTTTTTCCATTCTTTTTTATTGAATTGAAGATGCAGAATGGAATACTTCAGGTATCAATGGAGAAACCACAACAGGGAGCAACTCAGAGTTTGTCAGCACCACCCAGTCTGCAGCCTTTCTTCAAGGACCAGCAGACTGTTTCCTCAGGGAAAAACACATCATCGCCTTTTTCTCAAACTGTAAGTAATCAAACATGAGTAATCTTTCAAGATGGCTTTATATAGTAAATGAAAGCTTTCTCGCTTACTGTTTTCTCCTTTCTTCTCTATTCTAGGAGGTGTGCCCTAGTCTGGATGTCTTCTTTAGTCCCCAGTCTCCAGCTTCTATTAAGACACCGGCCTCGTCGCCTGACGACAAAGTATGACGTTCTGCATGTCTGAGTATTTCATTGCACAAACAAGCCATTTCAGACACAAAGCTGCAAAAAAATGGAATGTTCATAATCCAATTTCTTTTACAGCTAAAATAGTTTGTTTCTTAGGTTTTAATATAGTCGCCTATATTAACCCTTTGAACCCCAAAACACAGTGGTGAGTTTGGAAGGTGCTACTTTTAGAAAAATCACCAAAATTACAAAACTGTTCAAAGCCAGAAACTGTAAAAACTGAAAAAATAATAGGATTTTTACATTTCTGGCAGTCCTTGAACTGATCATTTGTAATGTACAAAAAATAAAATATTTGCACAAACCAGATTCAGTAAAAAAAATACACAAATCTCAGCTCTATTTTCACAGCTGATAAGTTGGTAGTGATTAGGCTGCAATTAACATAGCTGGGTTGAACTGCAGGCAGTGTTTACACAGAGCAGATAGGAGAAGGATGGAAACATAATAAAAATATATAAAAAGTAGTGAATTGTCTACAGCATGTACAGGCACAACTTTATCCAGCATTGGTAACACCTGTAGGCACAAATATTGTACAATAAATAAAGAAATATATTTTTTTCTTTTTCTTTTTTAATGATTTATAACATTGTAATTAACAAAAGCCATGTTTGAGTTCTCTTTACTTCTAGCCATGGTTTTGTTGTTTACATAGAGTGGCAAATTTTTTATATTTCAGTGAGTAAAAATGTGGTCGGAGCCCAAAAACACCCAGAAGCTGCTTGGAGTTCAGAGGTTCAACCATGACATCAACCACATATGTCAACTCTCATACAGTTTAGAAGGATAATGTATTGTTTTCTGTCAACAGAATTCAGAGCATGAAGATGATTTCATTGACATCATTTTGCAGACAGGAGGTAAAATCCACTTTCACTTTCTGTTTGTTCTATAATAACCCTTTTTTTTGTATGTGTGTGTTTTTAAGGTGATCTTTGTTTTGCTTTCAGACATGTCCTCCACCTTCACACCTACACCAGACCCCTCTCTGGACCATCTCAGTCCAGACTTCTCCGCTTCCTCCCCTCCTCCCTCCCCTCTCCACTTGTTGCTGTCTCCCCCCGTCCCCCCCAGCTGTGACACTCCACAGCCTGCCTCCTCTGGGCAGCCTGAGCTTCCGGCCGACACCACGGAAGAAAAGCAGCTCCTCTTTGAAGCTGGAAGCGGACGCCTGGAGGACTTCTTGGAGAGCACCACGGGGAAGCCTCTCCTGGGGGTGGAGCCTGGTGGGCTGCTGACTTTGATTGATGACCTCCACAGTCAAATGCTGTGCACCCCCAGCATCCTGGACCATCCTCCATCTCCCATGGATACTTTCAGCGTGGCTGCAGAGGGGGAGCAGGGGCTAGACAGTATGGACTGGTTGGACTTCACCAGTGGAGGGAAGGATGAGGAAACTCCCACACTGGCCCCTCTGGCCCCCCAAACACCCCCTAGTGTCTTTTCCACAGACTTCCTGGATAGTTATGACCTACATATACATCTGGACTCCTGCCTATAGCCCAGGAAAACTAATATCCAACATGGAGCTGCATGCACACTGACATAAATTGATCGCTGAGGTTTCAGTATTTCATTACAGCAGTCTTGTCTGTATCTTCTCACGCACCGGTATATTGAATCTTCGAGCACTTTGACCTTTGTTTGTTTTATTTACACACTGCTGTATTGATTTCTGTGCACTTATTAGGCCGGTCCTACATCTGTTCTTGCTTCTTAAGCGAACGTTTTGTTGACACATGAGGACTTTTGTGGTTTTAACTGGTGTCTTTCTCTCTTCTTGTCTTTCTTTTCCTTTGTACAAACACCATGTTACAGCGGAAACTAATAGCGCCTTATTTGACCTTTATCTCATTAGGATGCAAACACCTTCTTAGCTGCCTTTTGTAATGAAGGTAATCGATATTTTACCACAACATGAAAAGGGCATAGGTAATCAATAACCAAAGTTGAGGTGAAAGACAATGATTTCCTGCAACATAATAGTTTATTGGGTGAAGTAGAGATGCTGTCTGGCAATAATTTTGAAATACAGTGTAATTTGAGGTGGTTAATGATGCATGTTTCTCTATGTTTATACGAAATACATGGTTATTGCACATGTTACGGCAATGAAAGCGTTACTAAATATGGTGTCTTACTGTATTTAGTATTAATGAAACTGGTGTTAAAGTATGCAAACTATGCAACTGCTGCTCTTGAACTTTTCATTAATATGGATTCACTCCAGTAAAAAATGGCTACACATATTGCTCATTTTTAAAATTTCATGATGGTATTTGGAAACCAAGTCCAAAACATTTGCTAAAGCAGAAAATCACAGCTTTCTACTGCTAATTCAAAAGTGCAAAGTGAGCTTGAACCCAAAATATGAATTATTAAATCAAAGTCTTTGCTTACAGTGTTAAAATTATGGAAGTTTAAAGGTTGCATAGGGATTTTCCTGCAGGCCTTGGTCTTGCAGTAGAGTAACATTACATCATCCTAAGTGATGTATAAAAAACCTCCTCTGGCGTTAACTTAATGGAAGGTAATCGCTGCACAGCGATGCCTGCGATTAAATATGCAAGAGCTTGTCAATTAACTTGATTCATTTCAGATAAAAATTAGGATTTAAGGAAGAAAATTATTGATCTAAATAGCGTCCTTGATGGTTTCAATCATAAACCAAGTTCTTCTAAAGAAATGTAAAAATACCGTATGCTATAAACAACTCACCAGTTTTTAATGTTGCTGATGTTAAAATACAAAAATTATATTTAATATTTTTGCATTTTCAAGATATCAGGGGAAGCCGGGGGTTGTATTTTGTATTTACTTAATTCTAATTTATAGAATGTACATTGTGAAAATCTTCACATTCTGTATATATGTTTTGTGTGTGAATTATTGGTATGAAGTTTTCTGAATGTAAATGGGTCTACTGCATCTTGTACATGAACTGCACAGCTTCATGTGAATTCTCCATCTCTACTCACTATGCATTGTGTTTGCATACATTATAAAAACAGGTTTTCATGGTCATTTTGGGGATATGACACTTACCATACTGTAATTTACATTTCTGTCTGCACTTGTTCTCCCTGATGAATACACATGAATTTGAAAAAGGGGAAACTCCTGCAGCTTTATAGATCCCTGAGATATGATTCAGTTGGATGAAATGCCTTCCTCTTAAGGACTTCTGTAAATATTTAGTTATTTTTTGGCTGTCCTGTACTGTATCAGTACTTTTGCCAAAGGACATTTTATTTAAGTGTTTTGCTTCTTTGAGATTTTATAGTGCTATAATATAAAAGTTTAGACACATAAGACTCATTTGTTTGTAGATTTATTGCTATATTTGCTTTGTAATACACGTTTATGTGCACTGTGACTTATTCTGCATCTGACAACAGTGTATGTGTTAAGAAAACTTTGGAGACCTGATGTTGCTACATCTTTTAAATTTATCATCATATACGTCTTTGCATTTGTCAGTGCAAACATACTGCACCATACTGTTTGTTGGAATTCTATTTGTTCTAAATGTGCCATGGGTTTGCAGACGTCTCAGAGAGTTTGTACATCAGCATTAATCAAAATGGTCAAAAGATTTGCAAGGAACAAATCTAACAAAAACTGTGTTTTCTTTTTTTGCAACTTCAGTTTGAAATGGTTTATGCGGTACCTATATTTTGTCAGCCATTTGCAGGCTTTACTGAAAATCTCATAATGTGAGGATGTAATGGGATTTTAAGTGCTACAACTGCAAACCTTTGCAGTTATGTTGTAATTATGTGGTTCACTCTGGGGAATAATGGTTACTTCAGGTTTTATTGTTTGTACAGTGCAATCTTGTAGACTTTCTGACTTTGCTCATCACTCTGGCTTCTCAAAGGAACAAAGTGAAACTATTACTCCTGTGCTACTGAATGATAAACCTGAGCTAAATACTGAAAACTCAGTTATTTAAACAGTTCCAGTCACATGTTCTGATATAATAATGTGTGTTGAGCCACCTCATGTAAATGATTGTAGAAACTTTGGGAAAAGTCATGGGCAATCTTTTTGTGTGCCTTAAATGTAAGTATTTCTTTTTCTAAAAAGAGTATTTATTAATAAATGAAAGGTAGCCATGCTTTTATATGTTTTATTTATTATAATTGTGTGATAAATGTGGATGGAACATGTGGTGCTACAATCTTTTTTGTCACAAGTAACTTGGGGTGTGCTGGTTAATACCCAAAGTATTGATACTATGTTACAGGGCTTGCTGCTGCCCACATAATGATGCTGCCACCACCATGCATCATAGTGGGAATGACCTCAGGATCTCCCACATGGCTTCTGGAGAACATTAGTCAAGATTTAATATGAACTTTTTTCTACAGTGGCTTTCTCCTCGCCACTCTCCCTTAAAGCTTTGGCAGCAATTGTTGTATGCACAGTCTCTCCCATCTCAGCTGCTGAAGCTTGTAACTCCTCCAGAGGAGTCATAGGTGTCTTGGTGGCCTCATTTACTAGTCTCTTTCTTGTAACGCCTTGAGAAGAATCATAGATGTCTTGGTGGCCTCCCTCACTACTCTCTTTCTTGTAACTCCCTAAGAGGAGTCATAGGTGTCTTGGTGGCCTCATTTACTAGTCTCTTTCTTGTAACTCCTTGGGAGGAGTCATAGGTGTCTTGGCGGTCTCCTTACTAGTCTCTTACTTGTAACTCCTTCAGAGGAGTCAGGTGTCTTGGTGGCCTCCCTCACTAGTCTCTTTCTTGTAACTCCTTCAGAAGAACCATAGGTGTCTTTGAAGGCTGCCTAGGCAGATTTACATGTGCCATATTCCTTCAATTCTTAATGATGGATTGAACTTTACACCAAGGACTTTTCAGTAACTTAGACAGTTTCTTGTATCATCCCCTGACTTATGCTTTTTCAATAAACTTTTTACAGAGTTGCTTGGAGTGTTCTTTTGTTTTCGTGGTGTAGTTATGGACAGGAGTACTGATAGACTGGTGACTATACCCTAAATTCAAGTATTTCTTTTTCTTTACAGGCACTTTAAACTCCCCTTAGTGCAGGGGTCTCAAACTGCATTCCTCGAGGGCCACTATCCTGCATGTTTTAGATGTCTCCCTCTTCCAACACACCTGATTCAAATGATCAGCTCATCATCAAGCTCTGCACAAGCCTGATAACGATCCTGATCATTTGAATCAGGTGTGTTGGAAGAGGGAAACATCTAAAAC
>OMNN01054887.1:0-15695 GCA_900302755.1 Chromis chromis
CAAAAGCATGTTGTTACCTTGTTGTTACAACTGAAAAACACTTAAATTTACCTGCTATCAGTAACACAATCTTAACAGATTGAAAACATTAAGGCTCTCAATAGGCTAAATCGTGCAGAAAATCAAATAAATAAAAGCCAATATATCTCACAACACTGCCTAAATCAAATAATGTCAAGTAACAAAGGATGCATTCAAAGTTAAGCGCAGGTTGCATCAAAGGAGCTATCATAAGTTACTAAATCAAAAATACCTGAGAGCATGGCTTAGCAAACTCTTTATGGGTGGCTCTGAGGGGTAGATAATCATCTTTGATGGTGCTGCACTGTCCCCACGTCACGGTGCGTCGCGGCTTGACGTCAGCTACACACACACACAGCAAACTAGTGAAGAGCCGCATGGGAGCCGAAAGAGCCAGCTAAGTGAGCCGGTTGTAAGAACTGGCCACAAAGAGCCGGAATTCCCATCACTAGTTTGTTGTTGGTGTTCGCCGCCACACGCCTGCAAAGTGTGAAGGAAAGTGTAGGGGGACACTAACTGCACACAGAGCCTCTACAGGCTGCAGGCTGCAAAGTATGAGCTACTACTGGTGATCGGTTTTTGTGATCGGCAATGAAAGGCAGTGATCGGCTTTTCCATGGAGATCGGCCGATAATTATCGGTGGCCGATCAATCGGAGCACCACTAATGTTTACGTTTAAGATTAATTGACCTACATTGTTAGAACTGTCAATTCTGCACAACCCTGAAAAATACGAAGGCATTTTTATTTCACTGGCAAATATCTGTCAAACTACGAGAGTGGCAAAACATCCCCTTAAAGATGATCCCTTTTCAAAAGAAATTACAGTGCTGAAAGCTGAGTGACAGCAACCAGGGTACTTGAACATGATTCAAATTCAGTCAAAACAAGTGTATAGCTGCCTGTTTTTGTTTGTGAGCGTGCCTTTCAACACTTCAACCATAATTTTTCTGTCACTGCAGTTTTAACGATATGTTCTACAACTTTGCTGTATGCCCACTGATTTGATGTCCTGATTGCTGGTCACAATATGTGAGCAACACAATTAGGTAATTACTCAGGTTATATTTTACAGATGCGTCACTATACTTAATTTTATAACCCATTTAGCTTTTAGGATCCAATGAAGTGTATGTGTATAAAGTGAAAAAGAGGCTCTGGTTTGTGAATGTGTCCTTGGATAATGTACATTACATTTGTGTGCGTATTTGTGTACGCAATCTCCCTCATCCTCAACATCATCGGCACTCCATTCGTCAACTTGTCCCTCACCCCCTAATCCTTTTCTCACTTGCTCATACCTCTGTTAAAAGTGGAAGCCAAATAATTATTTAAGGTTAAATGGGCGTTTGATCAGCACATAAAGCTCCGGTTTGTCCCCTGCATCACTCAGTAATCTATTTATATATATTTTCTTGGTTAACTTTTATCCTCTGCCAGAGACTTGCTGGGTTGGCAGAAGAGACCAGAAAACCGCAATGTTTCAAGCTCTGAAGATAAAAGTCAATGATAGATGATGTATTGACTGCAAGTCCAATGCTCCCTACTAGGAGGACACATTGAGACGTGATTTGAAATATACAAGTGGTTAGATCCAGGAGACAGTGACTGATGATAAACAGGAGGAAATGCATTTTTTTATTTTCCAAAGAGTAGTTTTCACCCTTTTCTTGTAGGTTTCTATGGTGATGCAAACTAATGAACCATTTAGTTGTCCATGAGTGATGTATCCTCTTCCGAGCAAGATAAACAAAGCTTACCAAAAATAAAAGAACGTCAACGCCTACACCCGTGTGCCTACTCGACCCATTTGTTCACACCTGAGAGATGCCTGAGTGTTGAGATGATTTTCCTCTTCCTGGCACAGTTTTCTGAGACTGCGCACTCAATTAAGCCTTGTAACCAGTTAGGCTGTTTAGCCTCTCGTCTCTGGTGGGAGCAGATTAAAGTTAGTGTTGTATGGAATGTGTTCTCTTTGTAATGAGAAATTACGTGCTGTAATTTATTATGATAAACAGACTGTAATTTGATGTTGAAATTAATTAAGGACAGTAAGAGTGTGGAAGTCAGTGTGGACAAATGCACGTACACAGATACCTTCAATTATTTTTCCCTTTAAATTTTACTTTTCTACCCACGTCTCCTTTTCAGTTAAAACAGAAAGAACAGTGGTCTCTCACCAGGGTCACTCTCACTAAATAAACACATTAACTCCAGGCTCTGAACTCCAGAGGCTAAAGTCCCCGCCTTCTTCCCTGCCTCCCTCTAAGACCACAAAGAGGATTAGGGCTCAGGGTCTGAGACCCGCTCACTGAGGAGCAGGACAAAGACTGGAAGCTCCTCTACAGGGAAAGGAATTAGCTCAGGATGGATGGAAGGAGGAGAAGTATAGAAAGCCTACAGGAAAAATCAGCAGGGGATGGAGAGAGAATAACAGTATAGGGATTGGGAATGGGAGAAGGGATGAGAGCTTTAATGAGGTGCTCAACTGAATACTGCACAGAGCACTGCAGGTCGCTGATTTGTGAGCCTATAGAGACAAAACATGAACAGAAAATTCAAGCTGTGTTCTTTTTTTAGTGAATTAGATGCTTTATATAAGTAAAGGTTACAATTATGTATTTTTGTTTCATATATAAGTCAAGGTATCAAGGATTCCTTCTACAACAACTAATTTAGTTGAACTTGAAGCTCCATTCTTGACTTTGGAAACAGCGGCTTTACCAAAGGTCCAATTAATTTTATCATCTTGATCTTTTGGCCTTCCTTGGGCAACAGAAACCATGTCCATCCACTGAGGAAAGCCACAGAATGTGGTTGAAAACGTTGGAAAACCTGTTGAGCAATTTCTTCACTTTTAGAGTAATTTCATTTTTCAGCTTTGAAATCATTCTTAGACACTATATATAAGACACAAGGGAGCGACCAAGTGCAGACACAAACAAGGCTGGCAGTTCAGTGCTTTATTACACTGAAAATACAGGCTTCCAAGAAGGCAGGTAGGTAAGCAGAAACAAGGAACTAACAGGTGTCAGATGGCGAGAGCAGAACAACACGAGGAACCAAAATGATGCAACAATGTGACAAATAACTAGGGCAAGATAGCAGGTGTATATACACAGACTGGGGAATGGGAAACAGGTGAGGTGGGAGTCAGGTGACTGAAATCAAGAGGAAAGTCGGAGGAGATATGGTGGGTGGATGGAGAGTGGCAGGAAAACAGGGGTGAAAACAGTGAAAACAAACAGAACTGAGACAGGGATTGTGACAATTAACCATTTTTTAGACTTTTTCCCCCTAGATTTTTAAAAAGTTGCCTCTACTTGGATTTGGATTTCTCTTGTGCTGTAGACAGCAGATGTTTTCCGTTATGGGTCACGTCTCTTTGCTGCCTACTGGAACTGAATTTTTTGGCTGTTAGCCTCCAGGCTGGTAAATAATTTTACCCTTTTATAGTGGATCTTTGAAAACAATGGTAACTGCAGCTGAGCTCTCCCACAAATGTGAGCTGCTATAGACAAACACAGCTCACCTCTTATCTGGCTGATGTGACACCTGCTGACAGACAGGTCGACTGCACTGTGGAATCTAAAGACAATCAGAGGGTTTCTCTCTTTTGTAATCTGGTCATATGTGCATCTCTCAGTCTCATGGAGGGTTTTTGCCATTAGCTTCAGCAGGCAGATGGGCTGGGGCTAATGTCTGCGACACAAACAGCAGCTCTGTAACACCCCTCCCAGGATCCTTTGTCAGTGCTCATTCTGAAGGAGACTCTCAAAGGGCTGCTACGGCAAGGACATGCACAAGGCCGGGCTAAAGTTGGCCCAGCAAAATCCCATTTGCTTGTTTTATTTTTGCTGTTGGTAGCTGCATAAATACAAGTCATCCATAACTGCTGAAGTTAGACCATAATTAAATCACCATATCTTCCAAGCTTTTTGATAGGTGTGCCTCCATGGAGGGACCAAAAGATAACAAACAGTACCACCAATTGGATTCCCTGTGAGTAAAAATCTCCACATATGCTTTTGAAAAGTACACAGCGTGTCAGGTTTGCACCGCATTCCATAATATTGCCTTATATTATGCTATCACAAGAATCAGTCTCACCTAGCTGGCTATCTGCCCCAACATATAGGCAGCTATATTGAAAGAAGCTGCCTTTGGAAAGGAGACTTCAACAGAAAGAGCTGAAGAAAGCAGCTCAGGGGAGATGGTTTCAGACAACCAGCTGGTGATACATTATGACAGAATTGTCAAGCTGCCATATATAATAATGTATTGTGAACTACGGCTATTGTCTTAAAGCGTTTTGTTAGGCTAATAACTAACTTAGAATGAATAGGTCAATCAGTGTCAAATACAAATCATATTTGTGCGTAATACTCTGAATGAATTTCATCTTCAGAGAGAGCTGTTCTGTTGGAGGGAAAACCCTAAAACCTTTGAGTTTGTGTGAAAGATTTGTAATAGCTGGTGAGAAATATGGTATGGTAAGTCCATAGAATATGTTCATGAAATCCTATATGACATTTTAGATTTGTTCTGTATTATATTTTTCCTTACAAAACTAGATATAGTCTACTGCAGTCTAATATCACTGTCAGCATCATGTCCATGAAAATTCAGCTGCTACACTTACGAGTTCATTTGTCTTTTTGCCGTGAGAGATTAAAGTTGACGTTTCAGTTGGACATCCAGAATTGAAACGATAAGAATTGTTGAACAAGCAAAGTATATATGGGATGCATTCAATTCTAAACTGTAGCTCTACCATACCCAAGCAATTGTTACTGGAAAATGCTGTAGACAATAGTTTTCTTCATTCTGATTCTAATAATTCAATTTAAAATGAGGCACAGCTGCAGGACTCCAGACCAGAGATTGAGAGAGGGAGCATGCTGGGCATCAAGAGACACATCACACAGCTGCATATCAGGGTGGTAATGTCTGAGTGTGAGTGAGTTACTATAAAAGGGCCATGATGCGAGTAACAGTGGGATAAAGAAAGAAAGAGAGATGATGTTGAAGCTGAGCATATCAAATTTACATTAACTCGAGTTTTAAAAAACTACTATTACATTTTTACTTAATATGATGTATACTTTATCAACTCATGGCCATCTGAGTTCAAAGATTCTGTGTTTGAAGTTTTTAAATTGTGGTTTTTACTTTTTTTGGTTTCTTAAATGTTCCCCAAAGTCTTACACAGCTTCTGTTGTCTATAACAAGTAAATAAATGAAGGACCAAAATGTCATATGGAAACAGTGTGATCACTATACTGGTAGATGTTGATTAAAATCAAACTGATAGATGGCAGTGTTAAGCCGAAGACGCAAAATCATGTTGCTGATTAAACTCCTTTACTGTTACTGCAGTAATGTCCTGCAATGACCTGCACAGTGTTGATCCTGTGACAGACAAAGTCAGTGGTGGGATACATTGTGCTAGTGCTGGACTGCTGTTTTGAAAATCACAATTGATTCACTTAATCTTTTTGGTATCACTGGCCAGAAAAAGGTTGAGGTTGCTGGAGATGTCATATTGCTTTTCTGTGACAATGTATACACCGATCAGCCACAATATTATGACCACTGACAGGTGAAGAGGCCTGGAGTCTATCCCAGCCGACTTGGGCGAAGGCAGGGGACACCATGAACAGGTCACAAGTCTATCGCAGGGCTACACATAGAGACGGACAACCAAGCATACTCACATTAACACCTACAGACAATTTAGAATAATCAGTTAACCTCAGCATGTCTTTGGACTGTGGGAGGAAGCCGGAGTACCACGCAGCACAGGGAGAACATGCAAACTCCACACAGAATGATCCCAGGCGTCAAATCGGGACACGAACCAGGTATCTTCAAGCTGTGAGGCGACGGTGCTAACCACCAAGACAATGTGCAGCCCCAAATGGCAATCCCAAATGGCAAAATGGCAAAAACATCAAACAATCAGGAACATCTTGAGGAACATGACAATCGCCCAAGATGTTGATTTGACCTCCAAACTTCCTAGACCCCATTTTGATCAAGCATCTACAGGATGCAGTGGAACAAGTTTGATTGACTGAGGCCCCACCCAGAGTACCCAAAGGATCCACTGCCAACGTCCTGGTGCCAGACCCCATAGGACACCCTGAGAGGTCCTCTTGTCCATGCCCAATGGTTCACAGCATTTTTGACCACGTAAGGGGGACCAACACAATATTAGTCAGGTGGTCATAATGTTATGCCTGATCGGCGTATGTTGCAGTATGAAAAAATACAAGAGCTTCCATCAGGTAACTTGAATAACTCTATGTGGAAATAAGAAATCATCTTAGAATCACTGGAGTGATGTTAAAAACAAGATTTTTTTTTTTTTTTAAGTCTCAAAAAAGAATGTCAATACACTGGCAAAGACATCCGAAATTGTTTTTTGCTTTGGATTGCATTCATATCTGGCTTTGCAATTATCATGCAGAGTTTGTGGTGCTGATTTAAATGATCAAACAAATTAGTTGTGTTTTCTCGTGTAGTGGCAATTGGAAGACATTGCCAACAGTTGCCAAGAGTTGTTTTTGGTCAGCATCATCCTTTCTGCTGCTGAAATATTTCCATACAAGTGATGTTGATTTTCTTTCTGCAACCAAATCTTCCTTTTCAGTGTTTCTCTCCTGTTATTCATTTTGCTGTGCACACGTGGAGCCTGTATGTCAACAAACTCAGCGTATCCAAGATCCCCTTAAATCGAAATAAATTGTGTTCTGTGAGACTGACTTTTCCTGTAGATTAGTCATGGAAATGGAGGACTGCATGAGTTTGCTTTTTTGTATCACACAGGGGGAAAAAATAAGTTGTAGTATGATGTATTTGAGTTCATTTGCTTCACATTGTACTTTCTACTGACTATGCTATTAACTATTGTGCATGTACGCATCGCAATGTCGATACTGAACGTATATTGTGCTGCTTTAGAAAAGAGACAATCAAGGCAGGTCACCAGCAGTCCACTACCAATGAAAAATAACTGAAACAATTATCAAACATGTAATCAAAGTTCAAAGCAATATTCAGGATATAATAATTGTGGGGTTTCACTTAGTATATATCTAGGCAATAATTAGGCAGTTACATCACGTCCACCAACTGCATCATTTTCATTATGATCATGATCATGGACATCATCAGATTCTTCCTTTAAATCCAACAGTCACAGGCTACCCAGCTTATCTGCAGGTCTCAACACCCACCTGAAATATTTGAGTTGGGAAGCCTGTAAGCCTCTATTTGTTTAGTAATTTCATGACTGGCTAACCTTCTGTCTCTGGGGCATCTCTCTGACTCAGAGCTCTCTTTATGTGTGTATGTGTGTGCATTTCTGCTTATCAAATAACATTACACATCACCTCAGTGTAGACCCATTTTTTTTACACACTTTCTCCACATCCCTTTCTCTTCAGCCCCAGCTAACTACAAAAACGTTCTCACCTCCTGCCTACATATAAACAGACTCTTATGCATTCAGCATCCATGCCAAAGTTTTGTTTTGTTTTCCCCCCACTATGTGCTCGTCCAGTGTGTACAAGCGCTCTGTGTTGTGCAATAAAACACTTTAAAATCATTCCTACTGACAAAGAAATGGGCATTTACCTGCTCAAATAAACTGATGGATCACTTCAGCTTAACCGGCTCAGATTCAAGAAAACACAAAACATTGCGAAACATGACAAAACATGAAATGTGTTTGTCACAGTAGACTAAGCAGTGACTGTGCCTTCAGGCAAAATTAAAAAGGTCCTTTTCCAGTTGGCAGGTTACTGCATTCTTAAACTGCATCATGAAGTGCCATATCAAGCTCATTTGCATTTCTATTGCATCTTCTATTGCATTCTAGCAAAACAAAAAAAGCTTCTCCTGGGTTACCAGGAATGAAGTGATGGCGTTCATTTACCATGCAGTCATTAAAGAGAAGGTGTCAATGCTGTGTTTAGCCATCAGTAATTCTGAAGCTCCTGTAGCTGCTGCAGTAGGCTCACAGCTACAGACATGCTGATTTATTCTCCAAGGTTAGCGTCAGACATGAACCTTTGCTTAAAGAAAAAAAGACATGAAGTGAAAGCATATTTCACTAGTGAAACAGCTTTAAATAACCTATATGACTAAAAAAAAATCTAGGATGTAATAATCACAAGTAAGCAGGTCACACTGGGAAGACTCTGAATGATTGTATTAATGATCTACTTTCCATTTCTACACCCACACTTTTTCTGGAATCTGGGATGTCTGGGTTGCACATTTTTCACAGTTTCCTTAATCAATAGTTGGCCATAATAAACAATCAACTATTTGTTAAAATGAAAGAAATACAGTGGAACTTTCTCATGTGTTGTTAAAACCGTTTTAACCACTGAGATTTGATCATAGGAATTTGTATAACAAATAAATTTACTTGATGGTTTCGCCAAAAATTGCTGTGCCAAGATTGGTCCGACAAATCCCAAAGTATTAAACACAACAAACAAGCTGCAGTGTTTCACAGTAAACAACCTGCCACATTAATGATCTCTTCACCATGCTGGTCAGACAGGTACTAAAGCAAAACTAGAATTCATTTTCTGACATTTAACTTGCACATCCCTCATCTTCTGCCTTATTGGTTAATATATTTCTAATCAATTAAATTATTAACAATAATTAAATGATTTACAATAATTGCTAACATCCCTACATCACCAAATCACAAAAGATCCAGCCAGCAACCAGACTGTTAACCGATCAGACAATTGTTCAGGAGTCACAACCCCCAATGCCCAAACTACAGGTGACCTCACACAAACTTCAGTCTAAAATAAATCATCCATAAATTGTTCATCCACTTTAAAAATTAGCAAACGAAAGGTGATTTTGCAGATACCCGCACCATTCTGCATGAAACCATCTTCATATCTGTCTCTTGTTGACAGTAACACACTCTGGCTACGATGGCTGGTGGCCCAATGAATCATCCAGTGGAGTGGGGTTCCTACCCCAGGGGAGGCGCAGATTTCAGGTGTGTGTGTGGTAGGTAGTGGGGAGGAAGGATATAGAGGCAGGGAGTCCTTCCTCTGTTAGTTCTTGTTACTTCACTGACAGGTGTTAGCAACAGCATCTCAGTTTCACTCTACAGCATTCAACAAATTCACCAAATGACTTCACACCGTCCTTCACTCTCTCTCTAACTCGCTTCCTCCTTCCAGCACAGAAATACTGACACACACACACACACACACACACTTACAGACGTACATGCACGCCTGCACACCTGCCTCCCTCTCATCGGCATTAAACCTTGGCTTGCTTTCAGTCGCTGTTTATTTGAGTGGCAGGATTTTTATTTTTATTTTTTTTTCAATTTTGCAGTCTGAAACACTGACATATGAGTCACTCATCCCCTCCCCCAAGACAAACATGAGCTTTTGTCTCTCGCTTCACATCAATCCAAGGCCTCCAGTCTTCACCAAATGTCTTTTTAATGAAAACTGCTTCGTCTCATCACTCAGCGAGTGTCTAATGGCTCCTGTGTTGCTGCAGGTACCAAGGAGAGGTAGGGATGTCTGGCACAGGAAAGCAGAACCCAGCACCCAGACAAATAACACACACGCACACACACAAGCGCTTTACATTTCAGCCTCACCGACTATCCAGCAAATCCAGAAACGCATGCAATTAGTTTGGCTTCTTGTGCTCCCATGACGAACAGGAACAGCGCGGGTTGTTAGAGCAAGATATTTCTGAGTTCATTTAATCATCAGAGACTGTGAGGTGAGAAGAAAAAAAACAGGGGAACAGGAACAAAGCAATTTTCAATAAAATGAAGTGGCTAATGAGGACTAAAAATCAGAGTACATAAATGAGAGTAGAAGCACATACAGCATGCGCACATAATCAGGCATAGCGAGTGAAATCGGTTTCACTGAAGGATCGAATTTTATATGCCAAATCAAGGCCCAAATGGAAAAATTACAGCTCTCACCTCCCATTCCTTTCCCTTCTCTTTTCTGTCCATTTGATTCCTTCCCTTTTTTTCCATTCCTCCATCATCTCCTTTTTCCCCCCACCTCCTCTGCATTCATTGTCTTTCCTCGCCTCACCTGCCCCTCCTCTCCCTTTACTCAACTCTCCTCTCCGAGTGGAGGATTTGCTTGCTGATCCTGATCCCACACACAAAAGAAGGGTGGATAATCAGCTTCCTCTCTCATCCGGCCTGAATCGGTCCTCTTCAGAATTCCCACGCGATGCCCTGCCTTCTGGAACCGGACTGCTGCCCATTATCCCCATCTACTCAGCCACTCATCCCTAATCTTTGGCTCTCTTATCCCCACTCTTTTCTGTCTCTGCGCTTCCACATCTCTCCAGCAGCAGTCAGAGGATGGACAGTATTCAGTTTGAAACAAGGTACTGACCCTTTGTCCGACAGTTTAGAGTAAACACTGTTTTTTTTTGTGTGTGCTTTTTTCAAACATCAGAGAGAAGTCAGTCAGTGGTGGTTTTAGTTTGTATTGATGTGAGTCACCTTTGCTTCACTTTCTTCTAAATGTCACTTTTAAATGTCCCAAAAATAATCCATTGGCTTTTACCAGATTATGCAAAAAACAAAAAAAATCTGCATTTCTTGGCACAACAAGGAAGCCACCAGTGACTCAGCTGCGACCAACAGTCTCATGAAGAAAATTCATGGGCTTTTCGGCTGAACTGGGCTAAACTGCAGGCTGTGTTTGCACAGAGTAGACATGAGACAAGTATGGAAACAAATACTAATAAAATAATATATCACTTAAGTATTGTGCACCTAACTGGTGATTTAAGATGTACTGACACAAGTATTGGGTCTTGAGCAATATGGTGAAGTAGGTTGGTTTTATTTTGTATGATTCCTACAAAAACACTATACTATGACGATTTGTATTGCTGTCAGCTCTGGGAAGTTGCACAGCTTCAAGCTTAAGTTGCTAACAATGATAAAGTTAGCAAGTTGACCATGTTACTTTAGCATTATGACACCCTAACATGTTAGAATCAGCACAAAGTACAACTGAGGCAAAAGAGAATGTCATTAGTTGGGCGCCCCGATAGCCTAACGGTTATGTTGTGTGACCCACGTGCAGAGGCGTAGCGGCTGTGCCTGGTTCGATTCCGACCTCGGCCATTTACCGCATGTCCTTCCCCACTCTCTCCCGTTTCCGACTCTATCCACTGTCCTATCTAATAAAGGCGTAAAAGGCCAAAAATAAATCTTGAAAAAAAATAAAAGAATGTCATTAGTTTTACGACCAAAGCATCAGACAGTGACCTTCTGATACAACAAGATAGAAAGTCTGAGGATCACTAAAAAATCTCCAAAATGATAAATTATGAATGAACTCCACCAAATTTGGTTCCACTCCATGTTGTAGCCATCCACGTTTCTGTGGATACCTATACTGCTGGTGGCGCTAGATAAAAAAGTGAGAGGATCGCCAGCATTAATGGAATTTATCCTCTAGGGAGTATCTGTACAAACTTTCATGGTAATCCATCCATCATTCAGTCTGAACCGAAGCAGTGGACCGACAGACATAGCCCCGCCGCAAGCTCAGCTAAAACATCTTTCTATTGTCTTCTGTATATATCCTGCACTCAGCCAATTCAGCTGTAAAGAACCTTGTTTTGTTCATTATAAATACATTTGGAATACTTCACCGTTGCTTTGTGCCATCTGAGGCAGGAATGAAATCTGCTGTTTCTTTCATTGCAGAGCGCAGTATGTTTTAAGAGTTTGTTGACTACACAAATCCCCTTCAAGTTATGCTTCAGTGATGACAAATGTTGCACTGTTACAGGGAACAAAATGATGATGGAAGATGAAAGTTGGAGCTTAGGCAGGAAACAACAGATCCTTCTGCCATTTAGCTTCACGACAAAACATGAACTATGGCCATTAAATCAAAACAAATGTTCGCTTTCTGAATTTGAAGGAAAGCATGTGGGTATTGAACAAGGTTGTAATTAATTTATTCCCTGGAGTCGGGGAACTTCAGTGCAAACTGCTTTTGAAGCACAGAATTCCTGTGTATACTTCCAGCGTAGGCAACGAGCTCCCAGGAGCACAGCCTCGTGTTCTTACTTTAAATGAGCTGTCTCACTGACTTTTAAGAGAAACCTCCGACCTCCTACTAGTCTCCCACTAAAGTTCCTCCTATTGTCTGCTTTCCCGTCTTCATTTTCCTCCTCCTGCCACATCCAAAAAGGGAACCCGTTTGTTATCAATTACACTTCTTCTCACATCCTTCTCTGCTTTTGTGTTCTGCTCTGCCTAAACTGGCTGCTTTATATGCTTTTGTTGTTGCTTTTTCTCTATCCCACACAGCTTCAGCTATCAAAGAGAGGGAACATACACATTGTTTTGCACTTTTCACATATTTTTTTTTTTTTAGAGTAAACTGATGATGCAAACTCTTTTGTTGCATATTAGAAGATGCTGTTAAAACCAATCAGCCAGAGTCAGATCTCGATGTCTTAGAACACTGATGGGAGGATATTTCCTCTCCAAAACATTGCATTACAACACAGGATTCTTCGCACTGGATTTGGAAGAGATAGAATGAAGCATAAAAGGCAGAATGAGAGAGAATGATGTAGTAGCAAGAGGAGTGCATGGTGTGTGTGTGTTTGTGTGTGTGTGTAAAGCATTACTGATTCATACAGGCCTCTGATCCTTGGCTGTGTGAGAGTAAAGCCCCGCTCTCTCTTCTCCAACTTCACATTTCAAAATTCATTGCTGGGCTCTTGGTATTCCTCAAACTGAGCTCCAAGAGGAATCAACTATCCCTTTCACCCATCAATGATTCACTGTCATACCCACGGCTGGAATTTAGCAACACGCAGCAGCAGAGAAAGCTCGGATATTTATGTGTGCATGCGTGCTAGCAAATGGAAGATTGAGTATTTAAAATGCGCCAATTCAAGAGATGACCAGCCCATAAAAATTATTTTGAAAGGTTAATTTTTTTTAGATTGATTTTATATGTAGCCTACTGTGTTTGTGGGTTTTATCCCACAAAAGAAGAAACTATTTCAATTGCATCCTTGTTGCGGCAAAAGAATAAAGGCATCTAGTCTGAAACCCTCTGAATAATTAAGGGGATAGTTTGATATTGCAGCCAGACTGCAGGTAGATTTGATGTGAGGCCAGCTCTTGCACAAACGTCCCAGAAATCAAAGCCCACTATGACAAGCCTAAGCATGACAGAAGTCCTTGATGGGTTCATAAGAGAAGGCTTACAACCCCACTGGTGTGCCACTCACTCACCTGAGACACAATCGCTTTGTCAGCCAGGGAGAAAAAAAAATATGTTTGACTGCATCATTCTTTCTTTAGTCTAGATCCCCTATGAAGTAATTAATGGAAAAAGCCGGTCCAGGAAGTCAACACCTCAAATCAAAATGACCTCCAAAGTTGTTGTTTTTTCCCCTCCACCATTGTGTTTTAATGGCTCACTCAAGAGTTCGTGAGGGCAATTATTTTTTTAAATGAGCTCTGAGTGGAATTCTGCATCAGGTGTATCATAAATAAGTCAGTCAAGGCCGGCAAACGCTGCTTTCAGTGAAGCAGCAGCTAGCATGACATCAAACCTGCCACTCTGCTGTGCTCACTGCCCGTCTTGATCTCAGGTGCTTCTGTCAGCTGTGTAGGTGAGAAAAGATCAGACAAGTCGATATCTCCCCTCCTGATGCTTCACGCTGAAATCTGCAAGAAAATCAATCAGTTGTTTCCCCTTGCCCATCTGTGTTCTTCTTCCCTTGTTTTCTTCTTCAAAAGAGCTTGCGATAACGAAGGTGGACTTAAACTTAAAAGGAACAAAACTTACCAATGGGCTGTTTATCATTTTTTGAAATTACTGAAAAAGAGGGGCTTGATTTCACAGTTTGACACCTCCTTTCAACTTAAAGACAGAGTGGAGGAAAAAGACCTGCCACCATATAACGCCGCCACTTACTATTCAATGCCGCATAGCCAGCAAAAAACTGTGTTTGACGCATGAATACATTAATAGACATAATTACATGAATTACACCTTTGACAGGCTCCCATTACTACGCACTGGGTTGTTTTATTTCCTTGAAGCGAGGGATATTGATTTTTCTGAGCTGATTGCCATTCCCAAATTGAAATGAATAGATTGGCATTGCTGGCTTTCTTGCATTATCTGGGTGAGGCATATGCGCTGGCTGTCTTTTTAAATTGTATGTTATAGCATCAAGTATTTCAACCAAGCAGCTTTTCGTTTGAAAAAGATCCAGGCAGACATGGGAAAAGGAGAAGCAGAAATAAATTGAATTCTGTGATTAGGAGAATTTGCAGTTTAGTTAGTCCTGAGTGTATTCTCCCGAAAGGGGATTTTGAGACTCATTTTGGGGGGAATTAGTGTGTTTTTAATCTTAGTTTCACCTCATCTGAAAACCAAAACATGCAAAAATAAATAAATAAGAAGAGCACACACAAGGTAAAGCTGTAATAACTTGATTCACAAGAAAACAGCTCCACTTCCAGTTCCACAACAGAGGATGATTAAAAGGTAAACATATATAGTAGGTATCACGTTATGGGAGTTATATTGGAGCCATATCTCTAGTGCAAATATCATCAAAGGCAGCCTGCTCTACCTCTGGAACATTATTAGTCGAGTAATGTTTCAGCACTAAAGTGGTACTGCTGTCTTTGTGTGAAAGCCATTCTCAAATCTGTCCCATATGTCAGCCTCGTTGCTCTGGCAAGATAATCTCATGGGATTTCTATCACACAGGTGCCGCTGCTTATTTATCCCTTCCTCGACACTTTCTGCGCCCCCAGCAGAGCAACACTAACACCGGCTAACTATCTGTCACTGCAAGCTAACCGAGCTTTGCATCTGTTGTCCCCAGTCCCTAACATCACCCCCCCCTCAAGGCCCTCCAGCCCTATTGTTGGCTACGGTGGCTGGCCCGCTAGTCTGTGTGATCTTCCCCGCAGGCGGTACTCACTCCACAGTTCTCCAGAGCTGACAGGTGTGTGATAAAAAGTCCCGTAAGTCAACGTTAGCCCAGAACACCGAGTCAAAGACAGGTCTGTTTCCGAGAAAGCATAGGACTTTGGTTTCTGCTCATTTCCTGCTCCTTCTTTCTGATTCAGTCACCTATTTAATAAGAACAGACAGAGGGATAGAAATGACTCTGGAAACAAAAAAAAAAATATCAGTGAAACTCCTAAAGAGTGAGTGGGCCTAAGCCCTGGGGCAGAGACAAATCACCTGAGGCAGAGTACAATTCTACTTTGTACTTTAAGGCTTTTTTTCCCCTTCAATGTCTATTTTAATCATGAATAGGTATGAGAGGAAAATGAGGTATTTCCTTTAATTAGAAACCCTAGGTACAACAGAATGTGGTCTTTTTGTTCTTTGCCTAATTAGGCTGCATGTATCTAGAAATATGCATTGTGTTCTTACCTGAGCGCAAGTTTGGGCCACCCTTAAGGGGTTGACCTACTAAAAGTTACAGGGATAACGCGTGCACGTGTGTGTGTGTGTGTGTGTGTGTGTGTGTGTGTGTGTGTGTGTGTGTGTGTGTGTGTGTGTGTGTGTGTGTGTGTGTGTGTGTGTGTGTGTGTGTGCGCGCGCGCGGTGACGAC